>JALPQI010011753.1:0-40893 GCA_025490895.1 Thaumatotibia leucotreta
CCTTAAAGTCATAGATATAAGGGTCATTTCTAAACTGTCTAAAGTTCATTCCATTCATAGAAATCGCAGACTATAGACATCTTTGTAAGAATTATAAGCCTAAGTAAACTTTGTACAAATGTGTAACTAATGTATCCAATGATATTGTTATAAACTTTCATACGATTAGGGAATTTGACTTTCCTTATAAATAGATTTATTGATCAAATAAAAACGGCTACTTTTGTTGCATAAAAAGAATACCTAAATGTCAACCTAAGAAGATTCAATGATTGATTTTAAGAAAATCGTATGGTTAGAAAAAAATATCATCAAAGCCACAAAAATAAACGAATGAAATAATATCGTTATATCAGAAAACTTCGACTTCGGTCTTGAATGAAGGCCCTCGTCGAATATATATAATTTTAATCCCTTGTGATTGTGACTACTATTGGCAAGGCAACTGGGCCATTTTTTCAATTGTTTTCAATGTTGCTTTTTTGTAACATAGGTAGGTAATTTTAATATGATATTTACTCAGGATCGTGAGCTCTTTCGATCCTAATAGGAAAAAAATGTCCCAGAATTTACAAACATTTTCTGACCTGTCCATTCCGTTACGTGTATGAAAAAAATGGTAACAAAATGAAAAAAAACCTTGGGTCAAATTTTTTCTCCTATCAAGATCGAAAGAACTCGCGATTCTGAGTGGAAATAATATTAAAAGTTCCAAATCCAAAAAAAAGTGTGGGGACAACTTTGAAAACAATACGTAAACCTCCGAGTCGAGTTATAAAATGCACAACTTATGAGTGAATATAGTCTTTCTCATTTTAGTACCGTAAGTTCTTAAAACAATAAGGTCGTATCCCCTTTCTAGATTTTGCAAATCTAGTGGCAATTTCCCGCGTTTTCGCCAAGTGCGGGGATAATTCACTCGTGCCCCTCAGTTTTATGTGCGCCCCTCCGCCCCCCCCGCGCCCTCGCTGGTTCCACCTGGTCCGTTCCCTCAAGTGCTCGTTCAGCACTGCGATCACGAGTCTCATATCTTTTATGAACTTTATAGGTTTGAGGTGCTTCCGTTTCGCTGCTTTATATCACGTCAATGTTAGCGTAGGTGATGTGATGTATTTTGTTATTACTAAATTCTCTCGTTTTCTACTCATGTTTTTTTTCTTATGAAGGAATTAATGGCAGTACAATGTGTATAACATTTCTTGGTGCTATGTTTAAACTGATTGTAGTGTAATGATTTATATTCTCTTTATTTTTGGGAATCTTTATTTTTAAGTAGGTATAGATAGTGGGCGAAATCAAGCGCTAGAAACTCAAAAATCAGCCTCTAGGTGAAAATACAAGCCAATGTACCTTCTGCAGCCGACGTTATACGTTGTCATTTTTGGCACCTAAACATAATAATATCTTTTGCGGCGACTGTACCCACCTAATCGCTACCAACACGAAGAACAAATTGAACATGAATGTTTGTTTAATAGAAAGTACCTAAATAGTATCTAATAGGAAAAATATTGTACGCAATGTTGTATGAGTAGGTCAAAATGCTTGTGCCGTACCTATTACTAAACAACTTTCGTCTGCGGCTTCGCTTCGAAACGAAATTTTACACACGCCACTCACATTTTCTGACCCCTCTTATAAAATTGACGCATAAAATAAAAGCATCATAAACAAAAAACATTCTTGACCTTTTAGGTACCTACGTGGTCGCTGACCTAATACTTGGTACCATCCTTAAATATTATGATTGTGATAGCAGACGAATGTCTAAAATTCTGAACAATCATATGAACGTTTTGTACGTTCCTGCATTCCATTTGACCCCGTAACAATAATAAAAGTTGGCAGTGGCAGCTTCCATTTTCAGCGGGTAAGCGATGAGGCGATGTAACATATCAGATTGTTATGACATAAAGAAAATTAGTTTCCGCCGTTTCCTTTGTTTGTTCGACTTCATTTTGTTTCATCCGATAGGTAAGTACACGAGTTCCGGAAAAAGAGTTAAGGATGCGTAATCAAAAGAAAAACGTGATCTAATGTTTATGTAAACGAGCCAACGTTCAGTTGTAATCAACTTGACGCTTAAGTGCCTTCCTCTTCCAGCGAGGACTGTTGATCTGTCGTGATTTATAGCCAGCATCGACTCGAGTAATCTTCCAGGTCATCAAGATTTTATACAAACGGTTTTTCTGCTTCGATCTATTGAGTTTCCTTGAGCTAAAATGTATTAGGTAATATGCGTAGTATAAGTACAAAGCAATTTACAAATGTTATAACTGGTGTGAGGTTAGGCGACGTAATGACTTATAGACATTCTTGTCACTAAATGAAATAAATCTATGGGAAGCCAACTCTTCGCGCCTTCAATTTCAATTTAATGGATTGACGCACTGTTGGGCATAGGTAGTCTCCTATCATACACACTCAATTGAGCTAATAGTTTCCATGCTGACCCAAAGCGGGTTGGCGACTTGGTATCGATGCAGTGTGTAACAAAAAATGGTGGTATACCGTTTAACTGTACATTAATTATCGATTGAAGTACATTCTGACTGTAAGAAGTAGAAGAATTTGTCATTTTGAATGTAGAGTTGATTCTAAAACCCGGTAACTTGCAAAAAAATATTTTTCACGAAACAATACATTACTTTAACATTCACTTTTGAATTGGTTTCGTGAATATATGTAGATTTCTATATACAAAAAGTTTTACTAATTTAGCGTAGCTATATTTAAATACCTGGAGAGAACACAATAAAAAAATATTATTAATAAATGACATACGTCGTTAGTGCAACAGATAGGAGTAATGCATATTTTATAATTCGATAATTCGAGGTCATGCCTGAACATAATTGTGTGTAGGAGCAGGCCAAGCTTTTTTGCGTATAGGTTGTGTAAAGATGAACAAGTAATTAAATAGACACATACATTAATAGCGTTAATACCCCTTGTAAGAAGAAGACATGGATATGAATACCGATGATTGCGCGGTCAATTTTGCTTAACTACTTTCAAAACCAAACATTTTCGTCTTTGTCCCACTGTGACGCGAAGGATAGCGTATAATAAAAGCCTAGGTCAAAGCTCCAAACTTTGGTTGTATTTGCACCTTCACCTAAAATACGTTTGATTAAATGTCACTCTCGCAATCGTTTTGCAATTCCAGCACAATAGAAGTAACGTCACATTAACTTAACCGAGCCTATCATCCTAGGTTATGAATGATCCACATAAAGCTTTTTCGCATGCCTAATGCGTATCATGTGACTCAGGGTGTGACGTTCTCACAAAGGCATTCGCCGGAAAGTTATTAAGTCATTATGATAATGTCGCCGTGAGATAAAGAGCATAATAAGACGAGGGAGTCGGACAGGAGCTCGGGCTATATTTGACACGCGATTCCTGCAATTCAATTATTTCTTTTCAACATGGTAGGTTCAATTAGCTGGTTAATTTGGAGTAATAACGAGTATTCACGTCGGCACAGAAACATAGCCTACATATGAGACATGCAAGAGCACGTATAACTGTTTTGGCGTAAGTATCGAAACACCGCCGCCCGCCGGAAGAAGGCCGCGCGGCGACCTTCCAAATGGTGGGCGCCGATCATTGACCGTGCCGGGCTTACCGCA
Source organism: Thaumatotibia leucotreta (assembly GCA_025490895.1). Classification (NCBI taxonomy): domain Eukaryota; kingdom Metazoa; phylum Arthropoda; class Insecta; order Lepidoptera; family Tortricidae; genus Thaumatotibia; species Thaumatotibia leucotreta. The sequence continues at coordinate 3,636 of JALPQI010011753.1, forward strand.
ACACCATTCCTTATTTTCCTTATACACTTTGGTTACTAATCTTCTACGTAATCTTCCGAGAATATTTTTTCTGAGTTGGTATTTGGCATCAGTCATTTTTTATTGTAATTTTATCGATGAAATTCGTAAAACTTTGATTCTTTAAGCTAATTTCAAGAAGATTTATTTCACAAATGTTTACTACACAATTTTGCACAAGTTATTTTATTATTTAGGTTAATATTAACTGCGTAGCCCAGTAGGTATGTAGTTACTCTGCCTGCGAAGCTGGAGGTCCCGGGTTGGAATCCCGGAGAGGGCAGGAGTTCCTTAGTCATGGTTACCTTCAATGTACGTATCCATCATTAGCCAAAATACTTTATTGAGTGAAGCACTAGATCGATTTGTGTAAGAAGGACATGATAAAATAAAATTATTCTAACGGATTGTATCGCTTATCTTAATTAATTTAATTTTTCGAACACTTTATAGGGTTCGTGGTGGGGTCGTAGTCAACAATATAACAAAATAGTTTTAATTCATGAATAACCATATTTATTATTGTTTTAAGTATTTACTTTATTAATCATAGTATGTACTTATTTTATACAACGTAGCTAACAAGGGGGTCAACAATACGAGAAAATGGTTTTCTTAAGTCATATAAAATAAATCTTACAATGCCTAAAGTTAAAATATACAGTATTAATATACACTCGTACACACCTGTAATTTGGTAAGTAGCATCAAATTATACTTAAAGCCATTAAATGAGACGTATCTCAGCCGGCGCACTCGGGCAGGCGCAGGCGGGTCGTCGCGCGGCCGCGGTGCACGCACGCCGTGTCACGTAGTAGATTGCCCAATCGTTCTACCCCTACAGACTCGCGACTGAAACATACACTACATACAGCCTTAACCCTTTCGCCGCTAAGGACTTGATATAAATTAATACAATTTTATAATTTAATTTAAATAAATGAAGTTAGAACATTTCAATTCAAAATAAAATGCACCTTCATTATGTCGACATTTATAAATTGAGACATGCAAAGCAAAAGATTAAATTATAAAGTAAGAAACCCTGCCTAAGGAAACGTACTATCACTTAATAAATATTCTAAAAATAATAGTACATTGTGCATCAAGGGACGTAAGTACGGAATTACTAACGAGAGTGTTAGAAGTCCGACGCCGTCAGGCGGAGGGATTTTATCACTCGAGTTAGTATTCCGCTTACCGACCGTGATGCATACAATGTTTTTCATCACACTTGCCGACAAAAAAATAAGTTTTAAGACATAATATTATTAAATGACGCACTGACGTTTCTATTACTCCCTAGGGAATTTCACTTTTCTATTACTCCCGCTACGCACGCAAGCAATGGCGTACTTAGACAGCAAGTGTGATGAAAATTTATATCCAACGGGGCACCTACAAGTCAAATCATCTTTTTTCAACCTGTCAAAACGATCATACACAAAAGTGTTTTTTATATGAAATACATACACAAAAGTGATGTCACATTCGTATATGTACTGCCAAATGACCTGCTCTTTTAAGTTCTTTCCAATCAATTAAATATAAATTCTGTATAAAAATTACTGCAATCTACATTCATACTAATATTTTTATGTGTACACTACCTTCTGGCTCGCAAAGTTACCTTCCTGAATACCTACTTAGTCGCTGGCTAAAGCAGTTGCCAGTGGCAGCCCTCTGGTCTCCAGAAGCGTCGATGAGGCGCCGCGAGATTTGACAATACAAGCTTGAAAGTTGTTTACGTGCAATTTGTTGCTAGACGTGGGTGGCACGTTATTTACTTTTTGATGTGGCAGCGAAAAGGTTAATTGAATGAAACGTGATTTAACCTTTTGAACGTCAGTAATTCCTAAAGATTTCGCGTCCTGTCGTGCCTACCATGCCAGCAACATCTAAAGGAGTTATAGTGGACGCTGACACAACTATTTTATTGTCCTCCTAACAGATAAGTGTGTGTGTAGGCTTCAGTTCAATGCGGGAAGAGAATGTGTAAAAAGGGACCTTACAATTTTTTTTACGGAACTTTGGTCAAATTCACGTAATTTCTAATCATAATCATGAACTCATTCCATTTATATACTATATTCCAAAAATTTCATATTTTTTTCTAATTTCCAACTGTGTTAATTATCATCATACGAAATATAAGGAAAATTGTATCTAACACAAAAGCAAAAAAAATCTTGGAACATTTTTCATTAGAAATGCATAGAGCTCGTAATTCTGATTAGAAGTAACGTAAAATTTACTCAAAATTTCATATTTCATAAAAGTGGCATATTTTCAAGTAGTGATGATTGCGCGTTGTTGTATCTGGGTGCTTAGACAAATTGCCAATCGCTAACGCTTAATCGTCAGTCGTAAACGAAAGGCAGGTAACTGTCTTTGTCGCACTAATATGAAAGAGTGACAGAGAGGGAAAACTACAATACGCTACCAAGCGCTAGCGATCGGCGACTTGGCTAAGCATCCAGTATGCTTAGCACATGATTGGCGCGACAGTATCTCGCCGCGAGATAGTCTATCCGTCCCTATTTTGTTAATATAGCTAGTGAAGGACGGGACATCTATCTCGCGGCGACATATTGTCGCACCAATCATGTGCTAAGCCTGCTGTACTCAATACGAAAGCCTTATTCGTGTCGCCACGTCCTTATATCTATTTGGCTTAGCCCAGTGTTCATTAGTGTGTTTGGAGACTATAATTTGGAATGTTAATGCATATCAGTCAGCCTCCGTAGCCTAGTTGGTAGTGACCCTGCCTACGAAGCTGGAGGTTCCGGGTTCGAATCCCGGCGAGGGCATTCTTTGTGAATTTATTTATCACAAATGTTTGTTCCTTGGTCATGGCTGTCTTAGGATTTAAGTATCTATCTATTATATATATCGTCGCCTTGTACCCACATCACAAGCCTTAATTGAGCTTACCGTGGGACTAGGTCGATTTGTGTAAGATGTCCCAAGATATTTATTTGTTTATTTATTTATTTATATACCTAAGTATATTCATACTCATAAACACACTGGCAGAATCACATACATTGACACATCCCCTACACGTAAAATGGTTATTACTCTTTTCGCTTCTTGCTTAGTATACAGTAACTATGTACATAATAAAAAAAGTTGTGATTAGTTTAAGGATCCATTCAGTATCATAGTCTGATTAGGAAGCAGCAGAAGTATCTATTACCTTTTTATTGTGTTTAGAGATTGACTGTACCTACATAATTAGTTAATAGTTATTTATTATACAAGGGGGCAAAGTTGTTGTTTAACTGTCGTGCCAATATTGAGACCTGAGCTAGCGAAAGATTCCAAAATTGAGCCACGAGCATAGCGAGTGGTTCAAAAACTGGAATCTTGAGCATTGCGAAGGTCTCAAGGCACGAGAGTTGAACAAACTTTGCCGCCAAGTGTAATACAACTTTTTTCCCCTCACTATCGCGAGGAAATATGATTACAAATCTCATCCAAATGTAAATTAACTTAAAGAAACTATTGAAAACTCAATGTCGAAACGTATCGTAGAATAGAGTTACTTATGGAATTTAAATATTGCCAATGGCTTACAAAGTCACATGAGAAACGACCAATTTAACATGTGAGCTCCGATTGCGCATGTTTCCTACGGTCATACAGATCCACTTATACTAGGCAGTAGGGGGCTATAGGAATTAGAGAAATGTCAAATTACTTTATTCACAAGTGTGTAAAAAGCGTTTTTTACCCGCTCGTATTAAAGAATAAACGAGCGCTTTACGAGCTAGTGAGGGGAAAAATTAATTATTTCACATTATGCACGACATAATACACCAAACAATTATTATGTACTAAAATGTAGATTCCAGTTTTGTTTATACAGAATTTATATTTAATAGTTTGGAAAGAATTTAAAAGAGTAGGTAGACTAGGTAGGTCATTTGGCAGTACATAATATACGAATGTGACGTCACTTTTGTGTATTTCATATAAAACTTCATAGTGGTGATCGTTGAAAAAAGATGTTGATTTGACTTGCCATTCATTAGGCCTATTCTGTCTGACGGATCGGCTGCATTAAAAAAAAACATACTTTACGCAAAACAATAAACGTTTCATTACACCTTTGAACTTCTTCATGAATTCGATGCGATTTTCCTCGCTTTTCCTTCATTCCATACGTAGAGAGAAAAATCTAATTTAATAATTATACTACGCTTTATAAAATTGTGTGATTAACTTCATCATTCATAAAGCATTAAATGCTATTTATTGCATAAATAAAATAAACTTCTATGGGTTATAAAACAATAAAATATCAATTACATGGAATAAAGATGTTAAGATAATAATATTACCAATTGCAAAATATCAGTCGTTTACATGTGATTGAATAATATATGCTAAACAAACATAGTTAACGCTTTTAGGCGAGCAATTTAAATGAAGGTGGCATACAATACAAACTAGCCGTCTACCGGGTGATCAATCCAAATGGGTCAGTAGGGAGAAATTAAAAACTATAACCTGTTGCCACTTAGCAATAAAATTTGCCAGTAAAATTTAATTACATTACAGTATTTTTTTTGTTTAACCTTTTAATATATCTCTGGGTGGCTAGAGTTTAAAGTACATAGAAATTTCCCCCTCACTAGCTCGTAAAGCGCTCGTTTATCATTTAATACGAACGAGTAAAAACGCATATTATTCACTTGTGTGGCAAAGTAATGACCTTGGAGCGTAGCGCGAAGTAGCATTCGTTTAACAGATAACAAAACGTAAAATGCTCATGGAAATCGTTCCATATTAATGATAATTAAATAGTTTGTTTGAGAATTTAGTGTAAAATACAAACCTTTATATATAATAGGATGATTTTAACACATAAATCCTAAAATTCCACAAGTAACAATTGTTTTAGTGAATGATGATAAGATGACTAGACGCAATCCCAAAACGCAGAAAATGTCAACATTGTCAATGAATATTATAGGTTATAATCTTTATACACCGACTCGAACACGCATAAAATAGTAAACTAAACAACTTTCAGAGTGTTTTGTTATAAATTTGTAATGAATGAGAATGATTTAATAATGCATTGGCGTTGGTGTGCAACTACAGGAATGTGTTAAAATCGTGCAGGTTTTACTTTTTCGTGCTAAGTTTACTGCGACAAAATCTTGCTTTAAATACATGATGCATTTCGAAAATTATTATCATTAACCTGATGATTGTAATGTGAACAAATAATTACCTTTTTTGAGTTTCCTCGCTATAGTGAGGGGAAAAGTTTTGTGTTACACACGGGTGCAAATGTATTTTACTTCTCGTATGTTAAAACACTCGCTGCGCTCAGGATTCTATTTTAGAACCACTCGCTTCGCTCGTGGTTCAACTATAGAATCCTTTCGCTTGCTCGTGTTTCAATTTCATACTCGCGGGTAAAATACAACTTTGCACCCTCGTATAACAAATAACTATTGTTCTTAGGAACCATGGAGTAAATTTTAATAACTAAGATTCTCATGATTAAAATAAAAGTCAAGATCCTGAAGATGATGTTCAGTGGTACTTTAGTAAATAGGAGGTATGAATATTTTATTTATTATTTATTTTGATTGGTATTGTATTTATAGCCTTTTTACTACATTATTCCAGCATAATTGGTCCTTATTAATATCTTGTTATTGTAATTAATATTTCCTATTGGATTACCTATCTACTCTTCACATACTTCTGCTTGTAGGTCGACTGGTATAGAATGCGTTATGGCATTGAGTCCGCCTGTTGTTTTGTATCTATTTTTTCCGTACAATGAAAATGTTTAATCCGGACATTAAAACGTGACTACTCATGCAATACGTACGTACTCGTACGTATGTGCAACCAAATTTTCAAGAGTAAATTACGTTGGATTTTCTACTAGAATGAACCTCAAACCAATAACTCATATGAGACACGTAATATATTGTTGTTTTATGGTTCGATGCACTTGTGCATGGTTATTATTTAAATAGTCCGCCCATTAAGTACGTGTGAAATTTTTCGAATCTTACGTAGCAACTCCGTTATGTTGGTTATTGACACGTTTTCATTAGTACCTATCATTAACGAGACAAGAAACGTGTTAGTTTGTTTTAACACTCGTCTAAGTGGTTAACCAATGGTGTGACTCATTATTCGCATGGGTGTCCTGGTTTGTAAATCCCACCAATTGAATACAAAATACGATCAGCTGCTGTATAAATGAGCTGTTAGCTAATTAGCCGTGTTTGCGCGTTTTTCTATTATTCTGTGCGGCAATTTGTGATAATTTAATGATTGGTGAGTCGTGCCCGACACGCGTCGCCGTGGTCGTGCCTATTGGTCTCTTGTTTGCACTACGAGTGTAACGCCCTTTGTGTTCCTTGTTTTGTTACAAAATATTGAACACCGTTTTATTTAACACCAACCCACAAATTTCATTGACACATGACGACATCGAGAAAACTGTTCTCTATATAGAGTACAAAAGCGGTTTCGTAATTTTACTGATGGAAATTTAGAGTAGGTACCTACTTGAAAACAAAAATCTGATATTGGAGATAGATTGTCATGCATTTTTAAGGCAGATTGGTCTTCAAAAAATTACACTTTAAACAATTTTATTTAAAGCTTAAAACTTGCTTTTAAACATATGCCTATAGGAAGAAATTAAAGATTTTCGTTTTAAAATCCTTAAAGTATCAATAACGAATATGCGACGAGAATGCAATTACCCGTCAAATGTTTAATTTGTCAACAAGTTAATGGTAATGGCATGGCGACGACACGCTAGGAGAATGGTTACCAGTTTGGTGGGTTCCAGTGTGGGTGCGTGGTGCGAGCTGGTGCGCTGCGGCTCGCGGCGTGCACAAATCCACGCGGTGGATGCGCCAAACCGGGAATGCCAATGAACTTAGGACGGCTATTGACAGGTATTGCGTTAAGACAAATAGACGAACCGGCGGCTAAGACAGAGCCCCGTTCACTTGACCTGCCTTCCTCCTACATGTGTACCTATAGGTTCGTACAACCAGCCTCCTGAGAACTTCTTTGTAAATAGTCACCGGAGTGTAAATAAGGAATTCTTGTAAGCAATTTTAAGTGCCCAATTGTTAACTGTAGTCGCGTGTTATTTTAGCGTTGCATTAAGTTACAGGAAGTGTAACGAAAAGTTAGAACCTAAGGGAACATTACGTTTGTGCAGAAATGTACCTACGTACTTGAACTTCTACCGTCGAGTATTGTTAGTGTTGGGACATATTACTTCAAAGTACAAAGTGTTCTAACAAAATTAAATAAATACTTAGCTTCTTTTGCGGTTCATGTACAATAGGTACTTACTGGCGAGTACTCGGCAAGTACCGTTGAAGGAGCGAGGTGTGCACTCGTCGCCGAGTCGCCAAACTTTGCTCGATGAGGATAACACTGGACCAGAGTGTTTGCTTTATATTTCCATATTTTTTGTTATCCATTAAGTGGATATCAGTGGGAGTACAAACAGCTTATGGTGAAGTTGAAGACTGACGATATACCGTAGGATAATAAAATGTGAATTTCCTATAACGGTATACAGTGGATTTGGAAATAAACTTTTACGATTAAACGCTGTTAAACCTCTTCTTTTTAAAGTGTTATAATTAACACAGGTTTAAATTTTAAGTTAATTTGAACGACTTTTATCTGTTTTGTTTGAACACTTTATATGGATGGAGATGCGTGTTAATTTTCATAATTATGTGACTATTTATTAATATGGGGATATATATAATAATATAAATGACAGAATAATTATGAGACTCAAAAACATAAGTCATAATTATTATTTAACTTGAGGAATTCATTTTCTGTGTTATACAAAACGTTTGGCTGTAAGTTTAAATAAGGCTAAAGGTTAGGTTAAATTTCGATTGTCTAAATGAATGAAACGAGAAAATGAAATAGGCAGGAGTGATCAGAGCGGTGGCGATGGCGGCCCATTATTGATTGTGACATGGTAATGGCCCCGGCAGTTTGTCGTCATAAATCAGCCGCTGCACTACCTGCATGATGTGCGGAATATGAGATGCAACCTGCACTGGCTGAACATCTATCTCCATTAACACTCTTGAAGCTAAATTAGCAACACAGGTTCTATTTTACGATTTTTCTTCGGTGTTAAGGCGAGTCGTATTTTAGTGTTGAGGAGATTTTTTTTTCAAAATGCATGCATATTTACGTTTTTGAAATATTGGAAAATTACTCTAGATTATGTAGGTATCGTAGGATTAATGAAGACAAATTTCTTGATAGGATTTTTTTTAATCAGGTCTTCTTTGTCACAAAAAATTATCGAATTGCTTAAAATGAACGGATAAAATTTATCCGTTAATTTTTCGAAATTCGTAATTCGTAATTCATGACCATATTTAATATGGTCATGAATTACAAATATGATAAAGGCATTAATTGAAATCTTTATAGAATGATTATTTGATTAAAAGTATTTTTAGATTCTCATGTATTTCACGATTTGTTCAAAAAGTTGAATCCTAAAGACCGGTAACTCTTTCGAATGGGCGTGGTTACACGCTTAAGTAATTTTCATAAATGTTCAGAGGTACCAGCATTAGGGTTGCCACCTTTTTTTAAACACAAATTAGTATTTTTATAATAATGTTAAAAAAATATAATACTTACAGGAAAAGTGATGAAAAAAATAGTACACCTATCAAATTGTACCGCGAATTCCCCGAATGCATTCCGTTTCAAAATTCCAAACAATCACAAAATTGAAGCCACATAATAAAAATACAGTATTTTACGTACTATATTGTGATTGTATATCATATAGTACCTACAGTCGAGTAAAATATAGTACGATACTATTTATTATAGTACGGGCGGCAACCCTAACCAGCATATATTATTTAAATATACTTTGGGATGTGATAATACCTACCGGTTATCGATTTGTATTATAGTCGTATGACCGCAAGACCTGTGGCTTGCGGTAACATAATGCTTTGTCCCCTAGTTTGGCGTTTTTGTGTGAAATTAACAAGCGCATTCCGGAATGCACATATTTATTATGCGCTACGAGTATGTAGGTAGGTACATTAGTATAGATACTGTATAAAATAATTCAATTCCTATTTTTAGGGTTCTGTAGCCAAAGTGGAAAACGGAACCCTTCATCAATTTTGTTCGAAACCGTAATTATGTATTTAATGTTTATTTGGAGAATAATTACAAGATTAGTTATGATAATGATAATATCCACAAGATTAAATTTATAACAAGTTCATATAAACCTATAGTTATTGTAGACCCATTCTAAAACCCGTTTTATTTTGAGCTTGCTCTTAGTTAACACAGTTTCCAGTAGGTATCTCCTGAACATTTTCTAATAAATTGTTTTCACTACTTACCAACGAAATGCTTTGGTAAATTTTAGATCTGTTATAAGCCAGAATAAATTCGTCGTAAGTAAGATTGACCCGACATGACACTCAAAATATAAAGATATTAATATTATATACTCAATATATAGTTACTTGGGAGTTTTAGAATTATAACTAAAGTGAGACTCAAACATATTTCAATATGTATCAAACGGGTTACTCACGTAATTTAAGCTGATAATTGCTACACGTTAGGCTTTGGTCGCGGGTACTCCATGATGAATTGATGAGGATTCTCAAATTGAATCGAAACATGTCGAGCAATTATCGACTAAAATATTTAAATAGGTATCTAGCTGGGACTTCTCCAAAAAAATTGCGGAATGCTGATTATTCCAGATCTGGACGAAAAAAAAGTCCCCAAAAAAATTCCATTATTGTACCGTTTTTTGTATGAATTTACTACAAACAGTACAAGCGTCACGTAACGGAAGCTCAAATTTTGAACAAAAATTTCTTACCATTTTTTTTTATTATCTTGTCTCTTGTGACGGCATCGTCAGATCTGCGCAGTGGCTATGACAGCCACTGCACCAAATCGCGTCTTACGCAAATTTTCACTTGCATCCCTCGAGCATATACTTAGCTCTAACGACCACCTTAAGTTCTATAGAAAATTATTATCTAAATTATCACATTATAAACGTTATCTATAAACCACCTTGTATAATATTTGACGTGTTTAGAAAATGTAGAATGGAAGATTTATTGAATCTTTCTACTGTAAATTATTTTACGTGCTAATCTTTTTGAGATTCATGCACGATTTAAATTCACATAAATTTAAATCTCAATCCACAAAAAAATATCCGTAACAATAGTCGTATATCTAAGAATGACTTTTTACAAACAAAGTTAAGTTCAAATTTAAGTAATTAACTATCTAACTTATAACAGTTTTTGTGTTCAATTCGGGATCCTATTGTTTGTAAATGTAGGTATTTTAATAATTATTGTAGACCTTTTCATGCTTTAAATCTACGACGTAGTTAGGTATCTAATTAATACCCATATTTTCAAGACATCAGAATATCCGCACTGTTGGGTGTTTTAATGAATACCTACTCATATGTGCGCTCTAAATTGAATTAAGTAGCTTGTCGGCGATTAGGCTCTTCGTTAAATCAATTCGTTGAACTCTAATGCTGACTAAAAGCATGTGAGAACAAGCGGAAGTTCAAACCATTACCAAATGTGTAGTCATGTGGTTTCGAGTAAAAGAACGGTTGTTTTAACATGGACTTAAAAACTTCATGTTGATTTCGTTTTGAGAAGGTCTAATGAGCTTTCTTGTTTGGTGGCTTTAATAAAACTTCACACGCATCATCAACCGCATGTTGGCGGAACGACGGAGGACGCTGGAATGGTATTGGGTGTGATTTATTTGCACTTGACTTCACTCCTTGAGGGAACGAGGTAAAAGCGAACTGAATTACATACTTTTATATTTAATATGTTAACTAATCCGGGGCTACCATTGACAAGGAAAGGTCATTGGGCATTTTGTTCGGGCATATGACCCACTGCGTACACAGACGAAATAGGGCTAGGAATGTAGGTAAATGTAAGTGCTACTGAGTGGTATGAGTCGCATTCTTGCAAGGCATGGGAGAATTGAGGAAAAAAATAAAAACGATTGTATAAACCTAATACTACCAACTTATTATCGTGTTTTAGTATACATGAACCGCACTTTTGCACAATGACAGTCATAACCCTATTAGCGTTATTTCGGCACCCGCCACAGTTCTAGCGAGCCTGAGGTCCGCTTGGCAACCTAATCTTAAGATTTAACATACCACTATTTTTTGATGAAATGACTGCCATTTGGCCTTTCAACCCAGAGGAAAAAACTAAGCCTTATTGAGATTAGAGACTGGTTTTCTCACGATGTTTTCCTTCGCCGAAAAGCTAGTTCTGAATATCAAATGACATTTCGTACATAAGTTCCGAAAGACTCATTGGTTCGAGCTGGGGTTTGAACCCAGAATCTTCCAGATTGAAAGACCAACATCTGCTACCCACTACGACCAGTAGGTCACAACCGTTTACGCAATTATACAATGCTGAAAGTAAAATCATTAAAAAGACTATTTCGGATACAAAAAATCGAATAACTTTTTTTTCCCGGTTGATACACACGGAAAAATTACATATTTAGAAAAGTGAGATTTAATTTTTTATTTTAAAGTTAGTTTGGTGTCTGTACGCTAAAAATCATAAAGCGGGTCAAAAACGCCCAATGACCTTTGCATGATTTATAGTTATTATTCTTATCCCAATTTGGTTGTAAGTACCTATGTACTCGTACCTATAGTTACGAATAAAGTTCGTTCAGATTTATGAACGCATTTTAAATAAATTGTTTATCTGTGGTTCTCAGAAGGCATTCACTCTACTCTGGTACTGTTCTGTTCCAAATTTCTTATAATAATGGAAACTATCGCAAAATAGTAACAAATAAGCCTAGGAATGAACCATATGAGGTAACTCTTCAGGTGGTAGGGTTGCAAAAAACGGTTTTTTTTCTGGCTCGAAAAAAACCATGAAAAAAATATTTTTTTTTCTAAAATGTGTTTTTTTTTTAAAAAATTAGAAAACTCAAAATTTGCAAGCCAATTAATACTTTTTTTACCGTTTTATTTAACTTTATGTTAACTATTAAACGAATATTATTTAACAACTTTGATTTTAGGTTTACAAAACTAACATTAACGAAATCCGTATTAGGTAGTTAACCTACCACGTACCTACCAAGTCCAAATATTTTTTTTTGCTTTTAATGCTGAATAATGTAGTTACAAACTTACATCACATAGACATACTTACTTTAATGTTCTTAGTTATATAAATAAATCACGAAAATCCGTTTCATATAGTATGATTTGAACATCTGAAAAAAAACTATTCTTAGAAAAAAACACATTTGTTTTTTTTCTATTTACAACCCTAGGTGGTGGCCACAATTACTTAGTGTAGATACTAAAACGTTATTTATCAGGCCACATCTATTCCGCTTCTGTTCCATAATAACTTTGAATAAAATAGAACTGCCGCTAATTCTGGGGTTTTGAGAACCGATATTCCTGTGGAGAATTAATTGCTTAAGTACTAATACCATGACTTAGACCGCTGTTTGTTATATGTTCAGCAGTAAAGTTCCGAAGTTTCTTGCGTGCCCGTGCCGTGCCCGGTAATGGCAGGATTAAAAAGTCCGGGAGTCAACGAGATAACTTCTCGGAGCCCACCTGGATTGAAAGTACTTATGAAGTTGTGAAAATCGCTCGTAATTCATCCGTAGTTCACAAACAAACGTGTAGGATGCAAATGCGAGGCGCTCGGGCCGAGCCGCGAGCTCATACCCGTTCAAATAAGACACCGACCAATTCCCAGCTTCCGTCTAGACAGAGATTATGTTAAATGGAATAAACTTATCTTTTTTTGGTTCTGATCTCATAGCAAACTTGCGTAGCTTATTATATGAATAGGTGTTTTGGGTAATGAATATAGTACTCTAATAGTATTGGGAATTTCGTACCTATTGATATTGATTTACTACCTGTGCTATTACATACATGGGTAATTGGATTGTTTGCGATATACCGCCAATACATACCGTTACCTTCTCCGTACATCGTAAGTATTTAGACACAAGGGAGCATCTGTGGGATATAACTACTTACCTATAGAGGAATCTTATGGATTCTGATATATGTTCCAAGATACTTGAAAAATCACATATTAAACGTGATGCGATAGTTTACATACGTAAATTCCGCCCAAAACCCTCTAATAAATAATAAATATCATGAGATATTTTACAGTAAACTTAATTAAGGCTTGAGTTAGCTGCCTGAACATCAATTGCCATGGAAGGTGAGTGACAAATACATAAATATATTACCTTACCAGGATTCAAACCCGGGACCTCCAGCTTCGCAGGTAGGATAACTACTGATGATGTATACCTACTTAAGCTGCAAAAGAGTTTTTAAATCTAAGTTCGACTTTGTCTGATTCGCAATGGATCTAACTTGGCTGTATTTTTATCCGAGGAAATACACTTGGTTTTAGCTTGGCCGGCCTAATTATATTCTTTAAATTGGCAGTCACTTTCTTAACATGATTGAAGTCTTAGCACTGGGTAAACCCAGAGCCTAAGAGGTGGGCCGATGGCCTCCGGGGCACGAGCTCCTGAGATAACCGTTGCAAAGTCGAGATAAATTCAAGGACGATAGTGAACAAGTCATTAACAAAATATTATATAAATTGAAAGTACCCTTTTTTGGAATGATTGAAACAATTTTTATACCTACACTACAGTGATTACTTGATTAGTGATCACTGATCTATCTTATTAATATTGAAAATTATATATTAAGAATATATAAATATAATGGTAATTGTATATTTTAAACAAACAAACAGCGTAAATCTCTCATGTTTAGATTTGAAACCAACGTTAAGTCAGTTAATCCGAATAACAAAATGAAATAAAATATGTCGAATGCAACAGATGGCAAATTTCGCCGATTTGTAATGAAAGCCAATATACGCATTGTCAATATAAATGGCGGTCACCCAGTGACATGCCCTACGAAAATATTTATAAAAGAATCACCAAATCAGGAGCGCAAATGTTTACGGCTTTCGAATCCCTCTTATAGAAATTGCGGAAACTTAATATAAATCGTATAATCCATTCTTGTGTAGGGGACCTTTTGGGTGGATAAATCTCAATCGGGGGTGAGGAGTGAGACAGTGCAGCGAGCGGGAGGGTCGCAGACGTCAGACTGGGCTGTGGGCCCGACCATCTGCCGCGCCGTAAAATCGATATCATTATTTAGCAACCGAGCGATATTAGTCACGTGGCTTTGTTGGTCCCGCGCTCGCCGCCGGCCGCAGCGGGCGGCGACCGGCGGCGGCGGCCCGGTCGCCGTACGCGGCGGCTGACTCTGCACAAATCGCACGGGACGATCTGTGAGCCCGACCACGCTCCGTGATCGCCTCTCTAGGTTAACATACCTCATACATTTGGGGTAGGAAATGGGTCGGTGGGGGACTAAACTTGTTTTATTAACTGTTCGAATCGAAAGTAGACTAAATATTATTGAAATAGACAGAGAAGGCAGGCTAATTAGCGTAATATACATCGAATTCAATACATCAACAATATTTTAGCGTTTGGTCGTCGCCATTCGAACGAACCTTTTAACTAGAAATTATTAATACGAGTAGTGACGATTGGAAAACATATTATTATATACATGTAACATACTATGTTAACATAATATGTTAAGCTTAACATAATATGTTAAGCTATGGGTGATATTATCACCCACATATTCTGGTTGACTAACTTTTGTGATAACTTTTGTGACTAACACAATGGAAACGATAACGATTTTTGATTTTATTAACCTGTTAATTACGTACAATACCTATATTGGAAAACTACCTCATAAGTAGATATTAGAGGTGAGTCCCCGTGTTTTTATTTCTTAATTTAATAAGACACTTTATTTGGGCATTTAAGCGTTAAGAATTAAGCCTTGCGATAAGTACTATACATATAGGAACTATTTTAATTTAAAATATATTATTCGCGGAATGTTTTCATATTACACATTTTAATTTTGGTTGGTATAGCGAATTAAATAATGGGATCTAGGTACTTTAGAGAAAATAAATAAATATTAAATAAAAAAAAAACTTTAATTATTCACATAAAATAATCCTCAATTTATTAAATTGATTATTATTCCAATAAATTAAGAAACCCTAAAGTCAGTTGCTACTTGTGACAGGTAGGTAAATGCGTAAGTATGACGTGAAAAAAATGAATTACTAGTGAAACAAATTCTATAGGTATGTGAGTAGGTAAATAGGTACTCACTTCTTTTTTTATTATATACTTACCACATAGTAAACATACAAGAAACAATATATACTTGTATTAGTAACAAGTTAAATAGCAGCATAACAGGAAACCTAACGAGATGGTCGGATAATTAAATTAAACATGAAATAAAACTATAAAAAACTATAGTTTTATTTCATGTGTAATCCTCGCGGTAACCGAAGAAAATATTAGGTATTAAATTAAATTTTGAAAAATATCTTCATTTATTAATATACCTACAATAAATATGTAAGTACCATACATAAATATTATGAAATATACATAAATTGATTTCCCTGTAGATATCCGCTGATTTTCCCTGTTGAGTTTCGCTTTGTATTGTATTGTTACAAAAACTTAAGTGCTATATTTCGACGTATCCTACATTGATCCTACACCCCTTCGATCCTCCCAGCGTCGTATTATTGTTTGCGTTCGCCGAGCTCATCAGTCTCACCACGCAGCGCCAACAGGGTAATGAGGCTCGGATGACTATTAAGTCACACAATGTTTGCAATTCGCAAACAATCGCTGTAAATTATTTCGAATAGTTACTTACATGTCAGAGCCTTATTATTGATGACGGACTTGGTTAAGCAAACTTTCTTAAATATTACTTATCTAATACTAGCGACCCGCCTCGGCTTCGCACGGGTAGGTACTATACCTACATAAAAACCTTACTCTTGAATTACTCTACCTATTAAAAAAATCTCATCAAAATCCATTGCGTAGTTTTAAAGATTTAAGCGTACAAAGGGACATAGGGACAGAAAAAGTGACTTTATTTTATACTATGTAGTGAAGCACCAAACAGTAAAATATTTGAGTACAATTTTATATAGATCGTCCTAGTCATTATTACTATTATTTATTTATCTATTTATATGAAGTAACTACAGAATTCAGACATATATTTAGTTTTCTGAAAGATTATTTTCGTAGTCCGCAAATATTTGGTATAGTCATGCTTAAATATAAGCAACATTCAATCTAAAAACAAAAGACATTCAAGTGACTACCGACTGGGATACGGGGTAGGTAATCATTTTGCTTTAAAAGAGGGTTTAGAATTATCCGACTACCTATGGAACTCCTGTACGAAACGTTTTAGCACGTAAAACCATCGAACTTTCCGTAAGAATAATAACAGGATTTCCTGCTCCTAAATAATTAGGTACATCCACTTTACTTCGCCTACCTGGCTCCCGTAAACTTCTCTGATTAACTTCTGGGAGCGAGTTGGACGCGTGACATGTTAGCGAAGTGAGGCACACCGCTATAGATGAGATTTGCGGAACAAAGCGACGTGTCATCTAGTAAGTGGCCAGTACTTCTTACCCATAAGAGAGTTGTTCTCCTTTTTAAGGGTTCCGTAGTAAACTAGTAATATATATTACAAAGTACACATACAAATGTAATATACAGAAGCAGGTAATCATATTTATTACTTTTTGCCCAACTCTGGAATCGTTGAATAGGTATTCCCTTCGTCTGTGTTTGATAAGAATCCGTACAATAGGTTTTGAACTCAAATCGGTTCATAATTTGAATTTGATATCTATCCATCCATTGTACTGATCCATACAAACCACAGACGATTGGTTAAAAAGAATACGGGTCGGAGTAGAAACTTTTTTTAAAGACTATATTTTCCCGAATAAAAAAATAGTACCGCCCTTCCTCCTTTCTAATGATCTGTGGGTCCGAAAAATATGAAAAATAAACACTAATATTAGATTTATAGTATACTTTTAAAAAAACTATTTTGAACTTAATCGGCCCAGCCGTATTTGAATAGCTACGGAACCCTACACTGAGCATGGCCCAACATGCTCTTGAAGTCTTGACCGTTTGGGGTATCTGGTACTCTATTGATATACCTATAATTTTAACGTGTGCGTGTTTGTGTGCCTAACTTAAATACCTACTCAAAATTATCAAAATTCTAATGCAACTATTATGCATTACGATTGGAAAATTGTTCGTCGCCACCAAGATATATCGTAGCGTCCGGAGCGCTCAAAAATATCTGAACACGCCTTTATTGTTATGGCAATAAAGGCGTGTTGAGATATTTTTGGACACTCCGGAGCTCTGGACGATACGACTGGCGATTGGTACTCGTACCACAGACCAAGGCTTGTCTCGTAGTACCTACTTATATGTGCCACATTAATATTATTTATTATAGTTAGTCATATTTAATTTAAAATAAAAGTGTCAGTCTATTAGATTAT
This sequence comes from Thaumatotibia leucotreta, assembly GCA_025490895.1. Classification (NCBI taxonomy): domain Eukaryota; kingdom Metazoa; phylum Arthropoda; class Insecta; order Lepidoptera; family Tortricidae; genus Thaumatotibia; species Thaumatotibia leucotreta. Next base: position 21,251 of record JALPQI010011753.1, read on the forward strand.
GTGGATGATATCATATTTTCAAAGATATATAAGCTCATTAATTATGAATTAATCATCTAGTGAGTAGACATAGTTTTAGCACGACATTACACTTTCCTACATATTAATAAGATTATTGTGAGTGTGTAGTATCTCTAAAATCTTTGACATTTTCATTTATTCTAGTTAAGTAGGTACCGTTAGAGTAATTTCTAACTAACCATAAATAGGTAGAGTAAAATATAGGCACGTTATTCTATTACATCTTCGATGTAATCTGATCATCCAGGACAAACGGTATATGTAAGTATTTTTAATACAATGGTAGCCTTTATTGGTGAAACTTTGCGAGGGGTGGTCAATTAGTCAGCTGAAAATAGATATGATCTAGACTAGACACGTCATAATAATAATACTCAAGGTGGTTGGTTGGACCCCGTTATTATTTGTTGCTAATATAAATAACTTATTTATTAGAGACCTACAGAAATCATACCTACAGGAATTAAGTTGTTTTTATGCAAAAGGCAAAGAAATACAGCATATTATAAAAACTTTTATTTAGGGCTTCGGGAAAACTGGAACCTTGAAAATCAAATCAGTAGATTTTCTCAAATACCGACATTTTTTTTATTGCAATTTAATATATCTCTAGGTTCTAAAAATTTTAATTAATTTAAATTCATTGATAAATCCAGCTCGAACAGAACACAATTTCGTTATTATTTTATAAGTCAATCATTTATTCAAGTAAAAAAAATTGTTACTACGCCTCCACTGCACTTTGTTCAATAAATGCCACCTAAATCTTAACCCTAATAATTATACATGTTGAAATTCGGGTAGCAGGAATGAATAGGGTACTGAAGACAGTGGAGATGGTCACGATGACTAACTTTCACTAAGGAGATAACCAAGATATCTCGAAAATATTCTAATTATGAGTTAATTGATACTTAACTATCAATTAAGTCGTATTTAGATTTTTTTCGCGATTTTTGGTTGCCTCCATCCATAGTGAAGTTGCTCAGCATGACTGTCCCTAGTACCTAAAAATCTTTGTTATACAGGGTGGTCCAAACCTTGACGTCAAAAAATTTTTTTTAGGTTCCCTACGTCATGGGCTATCAGAATATACCCCATGTATGTTAGCCGATTTTTTGTAGTTTTCGAGTTATGAATTTTTGAAATTTTTTTTTTGAGAAATTTTGGAATGAAGAAATTTATTAATAAAAAAAAAAATCTGTTGGGTTTTTAAACTAGTTTCTTTTTGTAAAAATATTACTATAAATAAAGCATTTACTGACAAAAAAATTAGCGTCCTCACTTTGATACAAGTAGGATAAAAAATACCAAATTCAAAATTTTACGTTACAAATGCATGAAAATAGCATTAATGTACGTAAATAAAAAAAAATAAAACATATCCCAAGGATTTTTGGTAATGTAAAGACTGCCCTAGACCTTAAACCTTCGTAAAAGCAAAAAAAAGTGATACTTAATAATGAGGATTTTTCGTAGTAGTCGGTCAAATAAACTTAAAAAAGCTTAAAATTTTAAAGTAGTAAAAAATGACTTGAATAACTACACAAATTAAGTTTTCGTGGTATTTTAGTCTTTGTTTATTGATAAGAACAACAAAATAGACGAAATTTCACTATTTTTTAAATTAAAAATTAACAAGTTTTTTTTTTAAGTTTATTTGACCGACTACTCCGAAAAATCCTCATTATTAAGTATCACTTTTTTTTTACTTTTACGAAGGTTTAAGGTCTAGGGCAGTCTTTACATTACCAAAAATCCTTGGGATATGTTTTTTTTTTTTTTATGTACATTAATGCTATTTTGATGCGTTTTTAACGTAAAATTTTGAATTTGGTATTTTTTATCCTACTTGTATCAAAGTGAGGACGCTAATTTTTTTGTCAGTAAATGCTTTATTTGTAGTAATACTTTTACAAAAAGAAACTAATTAAAAAACCCAACAGATTTTTTTTTATTAATAAATTTCTTAATTCCAGAATTTCTCAAAAAAAATATTCAAAAATTCATAACTCGAAAACTACAAAAAATCGGCTAACATACATGGGGTATATTCTGATAGCTCATGACGTGAGGAATCTAAAAAAAAATTTTTGACGTCAAGGTTTGGACCACCCTGTATAATATTACCCACTTTGTTATTAAGAATATAGTCTAAAATTCTGTTCCGTTAAATACTTTTACTGTGGTAGCCTAGAATTAAAAGTTATATCGATAATATCTCATTTTCGTGGCTTAACAGTTCGTCACAGGATCAAGATATTTTTATGGACAACGACCACAAATAAAGCTGTACCTACAATGTTTGTTCGTTTACTAGTCTGTAGGATTTGGAGCAGTTCAAAAATTGAGAAAAGGTTATGGGCATTGAATACCTAATTAATCTTTGCTGGTAAAATGGATCACAAACGCTGGCTGATCAGATAATATCTATATTTATTTATTGGTCAATGTATGAATCATATGTGACAACTCCGGCAACACCGGTTTTGCACCCGTCATTGATCTTGGAATATGTAGCTACCCAAGAAACAGTGACGTCAATAGTGACGATTCCGAGAGGTTTCTTCGGTGTTATGATCGCAAGAAGTGAGCGGGTAGCCAATTAAGTACGTACTTCCCAATCTGCGTCGTGGTGTGGTTGTGGTGTGATGACCGGTGAGTCAGGGGAGCGCGCCGCGCAGGCAGCGCCCGCGCCACCGCGCCGCGCGCCTACATTCCGCGCGAACATTGCCTCCCCACGATCGCAACCACTGATGCAATATTCAACTTTACTGCGTCCTTGCAATGCCGTAATTCATTGTAACAACTTTAATCGCTCCCGAGTCATTTTTATCATTTTCTACTCCGCAGGTTCTATGCTTGCCTTCAAGGCCATTTTAGCGCCCTTAATTACGGCAGACCGTGAAGGAATGACGGATCACACGATTAAATAGGTTGAGTATGCTATGGTATCTAGAGTTTAATAGGTTTAATTTAATATTTGCATAGGTAACTGTGCGAGTCTGTAGAATTTCTTTGCGCCGTCGTATTATTATGTATTGAGCGCGAAACAAGAGTTATAAATCCAGTAGAGCACGTTAACGTTATACAAATAAGTGTCGAGTGTCGGTGGCTGTCACGTTGAGTGGCAAATTGGCGTTGTCTCCGCATTTGTTCCACGCGACCGGCGCGGGCGCCGCTCAGCCTTGCGACTACTGACCAATGTCTATGTCATTGCCGTTGGCTTTACGGCATTACGACTACTTGGCTGGAATTGTTGAACGATAAGTTCATGGAAGTTTCTCAGTTAAGATGCAAATCTTAAAGGAAGTAGGTATTTAATGCATTCCCGGTTAAGCACCCGTTTCTGTTTTTTTTTCAAGAAAGAAACTGAGGATAAATTAATTAATAGAATTATCTGTCAAACGAATAAACAAAGAAGCAGTGGTCGTAAACCTTCTTCCTTCGATTCCCACTGATACTGTTGAATTTCTCGGAAGGCGTGTAGGTATTTACCTATACAATCCCCTTAAAATCAAAATTCTGAAATTTCAATTTGTGAAATTCTTCAAGGCTTTAGCCGTGTAAGGAAACAAAATATGCCCCTGACGGTATTAACCAATTAGTATATTGTATCCATTGGTCATATTGCTAGTTATTATTCAGCCAAGTATTATGTCATAATTATTGACAGTTTCTTAGAAAAGTCACCTTAAAGTTTTTTTCCTTTCCTAAATAGCTTTAAAACTACTGGTCCGTTTCTTTTTTGATTAAAATATGTTGTTAATGGCTTAAAGAGGTATATATTTGCAGAAAACTAGACATCTTTATGTCAACATTAACTTGGTTATTTTTGATGTGAAACATTTCAAACTTTTTTTTTGACACTTCGGTGTCAGCGACACCTGCCATTTTTTCAAGATTCATGTTACATCTCTTTTTGTATTGAAATATAATTATTTCAAATCAATCGGCTCGGCGCAACATGGTGATTTTTTTAATTACAAGTATACCGGCCTCGGACACTACCCAACCATACAAATGTACTGTGATTCGATAGATCTTTTTTGTAAATCTTTATTATTCTACGAATAATTTTAAGCATGTCTTTAGTCATATATGAAATAAATAAAACCGCATGCGGATTGACAAAAAAATAGTTTATTTATTTTCTTTCTTAGACACAAAAAATATATACAACTAACACACATTAATTACTTCTAAACATATACTACGAATCTTTACGTAACATTTGCACCTCTAATTACAAATAACTTTATCTATAAGTATTAATGCTACTAAAAAAATAAGAGCCATTTCGGGTACTTTTCTTGAAGATAAGTTATTTTATGACATACTGTTTTTGATAACAATAAAACATCATTACCTACCTATTTGTACTATCTTTTCAAGTATTCTATAGTCCCACTATTCATGATTTTTTGGACTTACGGATCAAAAGTTGACAGGGGGGGGGGATTACCCATTTTTTTTTCTTCTGGAGAGATTGTCTCCGAAAATATTGACTGTAAAAAAAAACTTTCTTTCAAAACCCTTATTCTTTTTAAGGGACCTATGCAATGATACCTCACACTATAGGATTACAGCAAATAAAAAAAAACATCCCCACTTCACCAGTTGCGGAGGTATCCGAAAAAAATGTTTTCTTTTTCTAGTTTTTATTATTAGCACTTTGTTGGCATGATTAATATGTACACCTGTACCAAATTGCAGATTTATAGTATTAACGGCTACTGAGCTATGCTGCGGACAGACGGACAGACGGACATGGCGAAACTTATAAGGGTTCCATTTTTGCCATTTTGGCTACGTAACCCTAAAAACGATGATAGCAATAGGAAACGTGACAGTGAATTAAACAAATATACTAATGTAGGTTCGGTTTAATTTTTTAAAACAGCCTTTTTTACATTGAACAATGGCAAGGGTGAACACTACGTCAGAAGATAGTTAAGGACGAGTAGATCGTCAATGTATATGGGTGCCCGAGTAGCTGTAGATATCGAGTCGAATGGTGTTGCATTCAGTATTCTGTATGTATGCCAGCCCTACTGTAAGATACCGGCCCTGTATGGAAGAAGCGATAGCTGATAACCCCTTAGAACTCTGTCTGATGACTTCGCTAAGATTACCGTTTCCCCGTTACTTTATTAAGCTATGAGGTGTTATGCGGTATTAAGTATGAATATGTTTATTGATATTACAGGTCAAGAGAAGCGGCATTATTGCATCATAAGGAATAAAAATGTATATAAGAAAGCAATTAGGTATGTTATTATAATTATTAATTATCGTGAAAGATAAGGTAAATAAACATTAAATACAGTATTCAGAGCAGCAACAAAATAAGATGAGTCAGTAGGAAAATACTTATTTTACTTACAGCGATGCTTATAGCTAATTTAGCAAAAAACGGCAGGATGCGGAGCCGAAGGCGTGTCGAGCAGTCGACGACGCACGGCGCGAGGCTGCACCAGCCTGATTCTGCCGCTGAACTTCTCGGTACTCCGCTTTTCTAGCTAATAAATTTGTAAATGCCTATGATGGTTATCACTATAGAATGCGACAGCTTTCTTATCTTCCGCGACAAAAAGCCCGACCATCAAAGGGCTAAATTTTGTTATTTTCGCACTTACTTCAGTAGAATGTGACAACCGTCTCATCTTCCGTTCTCCCGTGAACGCCCGACCATCATAGAGCTACTTTTTGTACATACCTATTTATATTTCATTATTTGTGAGGGATAACCGAATACCGCCAGTTTTATTTATTAGAGAAACTAGAATCTAACTCGATCCACTAATTTTTGCATTAGTTTTGCAATCAGAATCAGGCGTTGCGAGTGTCCGCGGCTGTCAGGCCGGACTAACCCGTCGCTCCAGGTCAGCGCTCCAGCGGGCTATTTATAGAGGTGCCCCTTAAACAGAGTAATTATTCATTGATTAGCACTGCGAGGAATAGGGGATTGCGCCTGATAGCCATCGCGCAAACGAGAATGGTCGCTGGCGCCGCGTCGCCAGCGCTTCCCGCCGGGTTTACTTTAGATCCAGCAACATTGATCATAACGATCGCCTAAGCGTATTGCGTAAATAGCGAATAGGTACTCAAAGCTTAATACTAAATAGAGGCACTAGTGATGTTAGAAATTTAGATATACAGTTAGCAAGTAGGTATCTAGTATCTATACAAGTTTATTTAACCCAATATCATTAACCCTCCACGATTCGTTCAAAACCGCATATTAACGGCCACCATAAAAGTAGACTATCTTGTTAGATGTTAAAACTGACTTCTTATCTGTACAAATCTGCGATAATACATATTCTAAAACCAGCTCAAAAATGCCTTTTTTTGCATTGGTTGTTCATTAGTGTGGTAATTGGCCTAAACACAGTACATTTTTTTTATCTTAGTCCTTGTGGACTGGCGAAATCAAGCACTACCCAAGCCATACTGCCTTGATAACTGTAAGTACATATATCTATTCTATTGTAAACACGGATTTCATACTAAGATACGACGTTTCGAAAAATATTTCAGAGATATTGTCTCGGACTGCTTTTAATTTTTGTTTGTTTGGGTTGTACAGTATCATGGCGTTCAGCCACACTAAAATGTAACTTCTGCTGCCTTTCAAATTAAATTGACCAATGAGAACGCATTATTTATAATAAACAATTTCAGCATTAATTTGTAAAGTCTACCATTTACTGTACTGCATCACAGATTATATACAAGTTACATTGCACTGCGACATCAACATCATACACAAAGGAGGGAGGGTCGGTGAGCTTTGTCGAAATTGTTGAAATGCGCGTACCAGCACGGTTTAGGTCGGTTGGTCAAAGACGCGACGTGGTTTAACGATCAAGCTTGTGCAATCAAGGATAGGAGTCGACGGGAGAGAGAACCAGACTGAATACTTGCATCGTGCCCAGTAATGAAGGAAGATAGATATAATATGTATGTCAATATACACAAGAGGGATAGTGACGCAAATGAGGGTAGTTTCTCGCCTACCCCGCCGCCGCCGCGGCCGCCCGCACCGATTTCTTGATCGAGCAGGGCCGCGGCCCGCAGTCTTCGTCGCGCAGCCATGGCGATTAGCTCTTGAAAATGCTCCTCATATACGGAGCGAAACATGTCGAGCGGTTTTCGACTTAAAAACGTGAGTGACCGGCGTGAAATATAATTTTATTATGAATGAGTCTCACGAGAGTTTTGTGTGTGAATTCGAGTTTCAGTTAGATTAGACCTTCATTTAAACTCGTGCAATTGCCGTGAACCCACGTATGTCCTGCGGATTTTTGTTTCCCAAAAGGAGACCTTGGAATCTTTACCTAAGGTTCAAGTATCAGGTCATTACCTATGAAATTGGCGTTTTGTATGGAGAATTTTGTGAAAAGTGTATTTTCCAAACAATGAATTTTGTGTAAGTATATTTTTTTGATGTCACAATCAAAATAACCAAATTTTAGCGGTAATATTAGACACACTTTTCGGCGTATTTTGTGTATCTCTATTTCAGAAAACAAGGTATCTACTACCTATCATGAATACATTTATACCTATTTTAAACATATGAACTAGCAGCATATGGCAAGAGTTGTTTTCTAAGCTTATTTTTGAATATTATTTAAGGGAAACTATTAGTAACGTGAAAAAACCTTTTCCCCACACTAGCTCGGAAACAACTACTTCCATCAATAATTTCAGTGAGGAAAGTTGCATTTTAATCACTTGTGAGGGAAGTAAATTGACAGATGAACCGTGAAACGTTCAAAACCATAGCACGTCAAACGCTGGTATGGCTATGATTCGGCGATTATTTTTTAGGGACACCATGAAAATTTTATCATACACCAGATTATTTCATTTGTTCAAGATAATAAATTTGATTTTTAGTATTTCACAAAAACCTATCGCAAAATCTAATCATATTCGACAAAAACCAGTTAGTATACTTTTACATTCAGAATGCAACCTGCTAACAATGACGTCTTGTACGTCAATGTTACCAACTTATAAAAAATACTCGAATGTACAGTTTTGTAAGGAAAGTTTCTGTAATATCTTACCAAAAAGTAGGCAATTTAAGTTTACCTCACACATTTTTTTAAATGATTGATGTTTTAGCTGCCGGATACAGATTTTATACTTAAACATTATAGAAATTTTGTCAATTTAATTAAAGTAGGTAGGTTTTATTGTAATTATAAAAAAATCTAGTCACATAGACCTAGTCATTTACCACATTAAGAGTTCTGCCTATTTTTTGGCATATTCTGGACTTAAGTCTAGCACATTTTTAAATACTCTAAGTTATTTAATAAAGACTGATTTTTTGCATTGATTAATTTTATTTTACACAATCATCGTGCCAATATTGAGACCCTCGCAACGCTCGAGATTCCATTTTTAAACCACTCGCTTCGCTCGTGGTTCAACTGTGACATCTCTCGCTAGCTCGGGTCTCAATATTGGCACGATGATTAAACAACCACTTTCCTCCCTTGTACAACAAATAACTGTTGTTGCACAGTGCACTATTGAAAACAAAGAATATATCTTAGTTTCTTTTTAGATAATTAAATTAGGGATCAACTAAAGTCTACGACCAAAAACGCCATTTTCATAGGTAATGACCCAAATCTGCATTGGTTTATGTTATTATATAAGATGGCTTGAACCCATGCCTATTCATGCCCAAGATTGGGAATGTCATCCATTGCTACAGCTAAACTATATTTTGCTCGTATGGGCTGAAGCTTGTATTGTTTTTATTTGCGTCATTTGGGTACATCCTGCTGTGTACCACATGTTCGAAATGCGAGATGGTTCACTACAAGGTTTTTTTGCTAGACTTGGGTTTTATTGACCACTCCAGGCAGGCGGCCTAAAGTTGCGTCGAATGCTCTGAAAATTAAAACAAGCACAGGCAAAGTAAAAAAATATCAATAGAATTTATTCAATGACTGTCTTAGTCTACCCTATTTCCACCGTTCCTTAAACAATCACTCTAGCGTAGGTAGAGCCGTGCATGAAGGGCTGCGCTCCGCAATATCATCTATGTATTTTCAAAGTGAATATAGAATATTTGAATATATCCGGGGTCTAGCCACTGGCGCTACTGCATAAACTATCAAGAGAATTACGCTCGTTTCATGGTAGCCTCTCAAAATACTTATTTAATTCAGTGTCCAAAAACACATCATCCGTGAAAACTCAACTGCCCAGTCGTCCACGAGACCCAGCGACATACAGACAGACGGGCGGGCGGACAATGTCTCCTAACAACAGGGCCTCGACAGCACTCCTTGGATAGAAAACTCTATAAAATGTACGAAGTTGTTGAAACCACGTTTAATCGAATACATTGCCCGTTAATAAGCAGGTAATGAAATTCGTGTTTAATCTATGGCCTATGTGAGACATAAAAAATATTGTTCTATTACATTGCAAGTCATACTTGAATTCGTATAGAAGTAATTTTTGCCTTACTTAATACCTGTGTATTTAATACCAGTACCCATTTTATGAACGTTTACTTTGCTTGAAAACCTTTATGTGTTTGCTGGCACTAGCCAATAAAATACAGTATGTAAAGGGGAATTTTTTTCGATTATGGAGGAGTAAAGTTTGTGAACCAGGACTTGACATAAAAAAGATTTTTATAGTCTGTTAACCCATGCATATGGTTCACAAGGCATATGTTCTTTGTTTCCATTTTATGCGTAGCTCTTAAGCACGTGCACAGCAAAAAACTATATATTTGACTTTTTTGTTTTACTCAGATGTGCGGGTAATTTTACGGTAACTATCGGACCAACGCAAATAACACCAGGACCATATTTAACTAATTGTAATGGAGTCCATAAATACTTCATCAGTGCTATTTTATTTTATTGTGCTATCGAAACATTTGTCAATGCAATTAGATGAGATGATAATAAATTTGAATCTAAATCTGTCCTAATTAAATTTATTTACCTTTATCTAAATATCTCGAGTTATCAAGTTCTTTCAATTTCGTCAGTAAAAATATTTAAAATGGGTACATTTTCATTGTGGAATAAAATTTCTTTCACCAGTCATCACACTAAGCTACTAAGCGTCATTGCTTGCATACGTGACGGGCGTGACGGGAGTTATAGTAATGTGTAGTTATTTTGTCTTAAAATTTTAAGCAGTGATAAATAATTTTATTAATTAGAAATGGATGGTTTTCTTAACTAGGGCTTTTTGAGATAGCTTTTGGGGTTTTTGGTTCCTAGTAAGTACCAAATAGCCTCTTACATTCATGTCTGTAGAATGGTAAGATGACCATCATTTTATTTTCAACAAAAACACTCATCCAAAGAGTTGTCGATCATCACACTATGCCCATAAGGTGTGAACTTATTTGTCACAGAAAAGAATAGCTCTACAGTTCAGCTGAACACACAAGTTCTCTTTTCTGTAGGAAATTGTTAACAGCTTGTGAGTAATGATTTTATCATACCGTTCAGTAAAAAAATAGTACCGATCCCATAGTGGTTAAATATTAAGGCTATTATGCTAAGATAAGAGGAAAAATAAAAAGGTCCTCGATAACATAGGCCAGTCCGCCGGAAAGACCCGGAATATCGTCTTTTGTTTGACCTATTTTTAGAGGGAAAAAAGTTGTTTTAGTTTTTTTTTGTTTAATTTAGGTACTGATGTCTATGACTTGAAATTATTATTAATGTCAAATAACTTCTTTTTGATTGATATTAGGTGATTTTTTTGTTAATAAAGTAATTTAATAAAACTTAGGTACTTCTGTGAGAAATACTTTGTAATTTTTTTGTCCCATTTTTATTCTTTCAAATATGGTCACTCTACTTCTAATACCTTCAAAGGTCATTCCTATATCGTTTTAAATAACACGTGCTAGGTTTTAAATGCCAGAAGCTTCAAAATTCAATCAAAACCAGCACAGAACCTATCAATTTCCAAAAAGCCTCAACCATGACATGAGGCTGTTTGGAAGACCTATAAAAAAAAATAACTCGGGCTGTGTTAACAAATCAGACATGTGTGGTATAAGAAATAAGAAGTGACGTAGCAGGGTGTGGTTACCCATTAAAAATATAAAACGTATAATAAATACGTAAAACAGGGAATTATTAACGTTTTTGGTTAAAAATTGTACCAAAGTACCCCATTTTACGGTACCTATATAATAAATGTAAGATATGTAGTACGTATATAGACTGTCTGGAATTTTTTGACATAGCAATACAAAGCAAATTCAAATATGGCCACAATTTAAAAACGGAAATGTACCTACATCGAACAATAACTACTTTTCGCGCCCTTTATTTCATTATTAATTTGCGTGTCTCGTGAAAAAATGCTTGTAAAAAGATCGCAAATCTTTTGAAATAGAAATGAAAAAGTAGACATAATTATTAGATTTAAGGCCCATTTAGACGATACAAGTTTCTTGAACATTCAATACAAGAAAGTTGCCGCAACACAAAAATCTAACATGATAACAACTAAATGTAGAAACCAAAAAGTAAAAGATATCGAAAAATACTGTGAGACAATAGACAGTTGTATAAAGAAAGGAAAAACTGATAAGGCATACAACATAATAAAGAATTTAGATAAGAAACATAAGGCAAGGAGTACAGCAATATTAGATGAAAGTAATAAAATATTAATTGACAACAAAACTATTATGGAACGGTGGAAAAGGTACATAGAAGGCTTATATGAAGGTGATGGGTTGAAAAGAGAGGATTTGGAAAATGAAAGAGACGTCGACCAATGTGACATGGGCCCAGATATCACTATGACCGAATTTCAACTGGCTTTACGGGACATCAAGTGCGGAAAAGCTGCGAGAACTGATGGCTTGTATATAGAATTAATAAAACACTCAGAGTGTGAAGCATTAATAAAAGAAATTTACGACATTGTTTCTAATATATACAAAACAGGCATAGTTCCGGATGACTTTAAATTAAGCAAAATGGTAACTATTCCAAAGAAAACTAACACATTAAAATGCGAAGAACACAGAACTTTAAGCTTAATTTCACAACCATCCAAAATACTACTCAAAATTATGCAAAACAGGTTAAGAGCAAAAATTGAAGACAAAATAGGGTCAGATCAATTTGGTTTTAGGAGAAATAAAAGCACACGAGAGGCTATTTTGGCACTTAGAATGATAGTGGACAGACGTATGGACGTAGGACTCGATACACACATTGCTTTCATTGACTTAGAGAAAGCATTCGACAAAGTCAACTGGAAGCTAATGATGGACATACTCAAGAAAGCCGGATTAGATTTTCGAGACAGAAGAATGATATACGAACTATACAGGGAACAGGAAGTACTGATTAAGATTGGAGAAGAAAGCGGAACGGCACGGATCCAACAAGGAGTAAGACAGGATTGTCCACTTTCACCGCTTTTATTTAATTTATTCATGGAGTCAGCAATAAGTAAAATAACTGAAGAGGCCCAAGGATCAGTAAAATTTAACGGGTGTAAAATATTTTTCATACGTTTTGCAGACGACATTGCAGCCCTAGCGGAGAATGCTACTAAGCTTGAAAAATTACTTAGTACTATGGATTTGATATTTAAAGAATTTGAATTAAAAATAAATATAAACAAAACTAAAATACTAACCGCATCAAAAGCTGATTCAAGACAGAGACCGATTAAATTGAATAATACAAATATTGAGCATGTTGATCATTTTAAGTATTTAGGTAGTATAATCAACAACAGATCAAGATGTAGTCAGGATATCATTGCTAGAATAGCTATGGCTAAACAGGCGTTTAACAACAAAAAATACATACTGAAATCCAAAATTTCAACAAATACCAGGAAGCGGTTTGTCAAAGCATACGTATGGAGTATAGCTTTGTATGGCAGTGAAACGTGGACAATGATACAGAAGGATAGAGAGAGGCTGGAGGCGTTTGAGATGTGGTGCTGGAGGAGGATGGAAGGGATAAGCTGGACGGAAAAAATATCAAATGAAGAGGTATTGAATAGGATAGGAGAAAGAAGGACATTGCTTAATGTAATTGAAAACAGGAGAGGAAATATGATAGGGCACCTGCTAGACATGACTTTTTCCTCAAGAACATCATAGAAGGCAAGATTGAGGGAAGGCGAGGCAGGGGAAGGCCAAGACGAAATTACTTTGAGCAAATAAAGGAAAAGGTCAAAGTCATGTCTTACCAAGAAGTGAAGGAAAAAGCCCAGGAGAGAGAAGGCTGGTGATTACTACACCGACAAGAGCATAGCTCTTAAGTGGAAGAAGAAGAAGAAGATACTGGCAAAACTGGTATATATGTAAACAGAGTCATCAAAGTAGTTAATTTGATTCAAGAAATTCACATTTCACATCAGTCTTTAGTTTTCACAATAGATTCCGTAAACGAAGGTGTGCTCCTTGTCGCTGCTGTAATAGCAACTGTGCTACGGAAAAAACAAGTCGAAAAACGCCGCAAAAAATTGTAGTCAAGAAAATGGATACACAAAAAGAAGCATGCTGGGATTGCTGGGAGCTTCGAAGTCTTAAAACACCCTCTGCATGGAACTTAGAGCTGAGGATGATGCAAAGTTCAAAAACATGTTTCGTGTGAACAAAGTTCAGTTTTCATACTCGCTCGATAAAGTCACTTATAGTTTTTATTTTTTGTGTCCCAGAGACATTCGTGACCGCTACAAATTTCTGTTGATTGAATTATCTCTGAATTTTGGCCAATTCAAATAATTTTTGCTCAATCTGTCAATGCAAATCGGTTCAATTCTTGCTTCAATACGCCATAGTTGATTCAGCTTAAAGTTTAGACGTGTCAATACTTGCAAGCAAATATTGCCGTGCAATAAATGTCCGTGGTGTAAACAAGATACGGTCAAGAAAATTGACTGTCAAGAATTGTATACAATAATTTCATTCAAGACTTTGGTTGTTGCTAATGTGTAAACACTTTGATTCATTTCTTGAATTCAATTATTGAATGGCAAAACTTGCATACAATTATTGTGGATTTTTGTTCAAGAATCTTATATCGTCTAAATGGGCCTTTAGGCTGGACTCGTCTTAGTTCGTGCAAAGTAGCTTAACATGACACCGGATATGTGCAATTTAAGTAACATAATTTGAATTGGTGGAATGTTATTTCAGGACTTGAGCATGTATTCAGGCACGGCGAATATATTTCACTTTTCATTATAGGTACGAGTACGAACTCACAAGTTCTATGATGATTCTAATAATATACAGGGTGCCCGCGAGGAAAGGGAAAAAATTCTACAGCGGATTTCTGACCAAATTTGAAGTTAAAATGTCATATGAAGTTTTCTGGATTCAGTGTATTTTTAGAGAAAATTAGTTTTTTTCTTAAAACCGTTTTAGACCGTTACTTTATGATAAACGCATTTTAGGAAACGATTTTGTCACCATGTTGTCTTAGTCTTGTCACACTTAATTGACAGAAATCAAATGAACAAAAATATTTTTTATTACCTAGCAAATGTAAAAAAAAAACTTTGAAATGCATTTGTTAAGATAGTTTGATTAATAAAATCCTTGTATTGTGTACTTAATACAGACATTGAAACCCATCTTCAAGCCAAACTTGGAAACCTTCAAGAAGAGGCGGATACAATATGCCTGCGGATCAACAAACCAAAAACAGTCAGCATGCGGGTTAAGACGAGCACACTGGACCCTCTGACGCTGGGAGGCGCAAGCCTAGACTCAGTGGTCAAGTTTGCTTACCTCGGGAGCCAGATCACTTGTTGGTGAGGAGCAAATGAGGACATTGACAGCAGAATTTGCAAGGCAAAGGCTGCTTTGGCCCAACCAAAGCCTGTTTGGGAGTCAAATGTCCTGACGCGACGCGTTAAAGTTTCCCTCTTCAACTCAGTTGTCAAGTCGGTCCTGCTTTTTGGCTGCGAGACTTGGAGAGTGACAAAGGGTCTGACCAATAAGCTTCAGGTCTTTGTCAATAAGTCGCTCAGATCAATACTGCGCATCTTCTGGCCAAACACCATCCGGAACGAAGACCTGTGGACTATATGCCGCCATACACTTATAGGCATCGAGATTGCCTCCAGGAAATGGAGATGGATAGGTCACACTATCCGGAGAGGAGAGCAAAACAACGCCTACGCCTTTGACTGGAAACCGCCCAACGGTAGCCGACCTCCTGGACCGCCAGTGCACTCCTGGCAGCGATCCGTCTCAAACGAGCTCCGTACGGTTGGCCTAAGCTGGAGGGAGGCTAAAAGTGTTGCTGAGGACAGAGAGGCGTGGCGCGATCTTGTGAAGGCCCTTTGCACCTCTGGGGTGCTTTAGGACGTCAACAAGGCATTGAAACATAAAAAAAAACAAAATAATTTTTTTTTGCAGAATTGACCAAAACTCATTTAACAGTTTTTGCTTCTTTTAGTCTCGGGAATATACTGTTAGAATTTTTCCCTTTCCTCGTGGGCACCTTATTTCCTGAATTATTAGGTATCTAAATCTAGGCTCTTATCGGTACGACGCACTTAATACTTATAAACAGTCTTCACATAATAATTTATAATATCACATAATATTACTAATATAATTATTATAATAAATAAATAAACAAATATCTTGGGACATCTTACACAAATCGACTTAGTCCCACATAAGTTCAATTAAGGCTTGTGATGTTGGGTACCTGGCGAAGTTATATACAAGATGGAAAAAACTAATGCCACATGGATAGCAACTACCTTAAATATTGTAAAGAACACATTTTGTTTAGGAGAGACTTTCCTTTGTTTTTAAAAACATTAATTTCTGCATTTAAGGATTTATGTAAAATCATTTTTATGGTGCAGATGGAAAAGGTTACTCATTAGCTAATTTTTTCTCTAAATAACAACTACAATCAGCAGGCTTAGCACATGATTGGCGCGACAGTATCTCGCCGCGAGATAGATCTCCCGTCCTTCACTAGCTATATTAACAAAAGAGGGACGGATAGACTATCTCGCGGCGAGATACTGTCGCGACAATCATGTGCTAAGCATACAGAATAAAGGAAGACCATGAAAACGCATCATTAAATACGTCACGTTACTTTTTGTCACATTAGACCGGTTCGAGTCGCGACTTAAGCAAGTGATCTTTCATAAATTCTATTTATTGTCTATAAAAACTAAGGAAAGACTCCCTTATACAAAATGTGCTATTTACAATATTTAAGGTATTTCCATCCATGTGGCATTCGTTTTTTCCACCCTGTATAATAGATAGATACATATAGATACTTAAATACATAGACAGCCAAGGAACAAATATTTGTGATAAATAAATACACAAATAATGCCCTCGCCGGGATTCGAACCCGGAACCTCCAGCTTCGTAGACACGATCATTACCAACTAGGCTACGGAGGCTGACAAGTAGTATATCTATGGCCTTACTCGCTATAGTTAAAATGTAAAATATGTATAAGAATGTCAACTAAAAATTCCTTTGCTTCAATCGATACCTACTTAACTATTCAGGTTTTTATGTATCCGATAACTTCAAGGAAACATTATTTAGATTAAATTAGTTGTTTATATGATTAGGTAGGTACTTACTATAAACTAAAATAAATAACGCGGATGATTCTTACACAAATCAACCTACTCTGTCTATTGTAGCCACAATAATAAATACTTAAATATATAGAAATCGATCATGAATAAGGAACAAACAAAATAAATGCACAAAGTCAATCTTCGCGATTGGAACCCGGGACCTCCAGCTTCGTAATGCAAAATTATTATATTTATTATCGAACGTTTTTAGACTTCAGCATAGGGTAGGTCCCTTATTTACTTGATAACTATTTATTTACTAATAATTAGAACGTAAGTAGGCACTGTTAAGGGCATAAATATGTATGTAGTTTTTTACTTTGTGTAAATATTTATGCATTTGACTGTACCACAGCCATGTAGCATATATACATTATTTTTCCCAACATTCTAAAGACTAGCTTCTAATACATATTAGAAGCTACTTGCGGGCAGCTATACCATACCTACTGGATCCCGTGCTGCTACGCGAAAGCTTAATCTAGAGATCGTCCATGGATTTTAGTTACTTAATATTTAAATACAATATCTTTGCACAATACACGTCTCTGTAAACGCCATATTATGGCGTTTACAGGGTCTGGCAAGATGCTTAACAGAGTATGGATACCAATCGATCCCATTCCTATACAGGATCAAGGCCTGAGAAACAAAAAAAAAGAATGCCGGATTTAGGAATGCTGAACTAGTCTCCTACATTATTTTATTTATAGCTTTTTTATACTCGATCAATTATCAATGATTTCGCGAAAAAATTAAATTATTTTTCCGCTCACTAAAAAAGCAAAGCACCCGTTTATCCTTTAATACGAGCTGGTAAATATGCGTTTTACATTTTTTATTTAATTTTAATCACTAGTGAGTAAAGTAATGACCTTGGAGCGTAGCGCAAAGTACCCTTAGTTTGACAAATAACGAATATTTTTCTAAATTCTCATAATAAATAAAATAAATAATTTGTTTGATAATTTAGAAAAATAACCAAACCCTCATTTAATTTGCTCATTTTCATTCATAAATCCTAAAATTCTATAAGTAATCTTTGTTTTAATGAATTATGATAATGTTCTGTAAGTTGACTAGTCGCAAAATCACAATACCCAGATATATCAAGATTGTCAATTTCACCGATTCCAATACGTAAAAATACCAACTAAAATACACTTTCAGAGTGTTCTGTTATGATTTTGTAAAAAATTGTGAATCCAGTTATCAGAATTCCTCTATCAAAATCGTAGAAATTTACTGCCGCAAAATCTTACATAAGTAGTACATGACGATTTTCGAACTATATATATTATTGATTAACCAATATGATGATTGTAATGTGAACAAATAATTACCACTTTTAGTTTTTATAGTGAGGAGAAAAGTTTAGTGTTTTAAATGGATGCAAAGGTATTTTACTTCCCGTATGTTGAAAGACTCGCTACGCTCAGAAGAACCACTCGCTTCGCGCGTGACGTGATTCAAATATAAAATCCTTTCGTTTGTAAACTCGCGGGTAATATATAGCTTTGCACCCTTGTATAACAAATAACTATTAATTTAAATATTAATTAAGCGACGTTATGGATGCGACGTGTAACTGCTAACTTACCTTGGTGGAGAATTGGAGATACATAGTATAAATATATACGACAACTTATAGTATACAAAAAAGAATACTTTTTGGTATTTTTTTGACAAAAAGTCACTTTTCCTCGTAATATGTCTAGGTACAGTCGACGTCAAAGATATCGTTACGGATTAGGTGCCAAAAATATATTTACACGACCTTAAAGTCAAGACGATACAGTCCTGCAAATATATTTTTCCTAACTAGTGCGCAAAAACGAACTTTGCGCACGCTTCGCGCGCGGCAATTTTTTTTTTGACGCACTTGTTATGAAAAAAATCGTCCCTTACACGTGTAAAAACTTTTTTTTAACTCGGGTGATTGTCGCCCTCGTTTCACTCGGGCTCCAACTTTCACCCTCGCCGAAAAAAAGTTTTCCCGCACTAGTTAGGAAATGTACTATTTGGCACCTAAGCCGTAATGATATCTTTGACGTCGACTCTACAAGCCCACTTCAGAATAAGTACAGACTCGGTTGCTACATAAAATTCTGAGTAGTGATTAGGTACCCACAGAAGTACGCAGGTGATATTTTAGATGTACGAGTATACTAAATGATCTTCAACGGAGGTGTGTGACATGCGAATTGGTTTTCATACAAGGTTCGAACACCTATCACGTCTTGGTCAGGCATCGGTGCGCGGTTCCCAGGCTTGACCGGTTTAATCGGGAAATTCGTGGAAGGTCTCACAGCCCGGTTGCACTGCTCAAATTCTTAATGTTTTCGGATGCGCTTAAGGAAACTGTGTATATGTTACTCGTAGGAGCCGTAGGTAACTCGCAACACCATTTAAATATGTCCTTTTTTTAAATTATTATTTATTTTCAAAACTACAATTTATGTAGCTACATAGTTAGTTTAAATCTAAGAACTAATGGAGCATTCCATGGGCTGTCCCGTACAAACGCGTGTAGATAATTTGAGTTTTCTTCAGAGTTATTAGTTATTATATATATTTTTGAGCAATTTTTGACTCTTCTAGTCACGCAAAAGAACTTCGATAAACCCACAATTTTGAGAAAAACCGTGTTCGTACGGGACATCGGTGGACTTTTTCGTGGAATGCACCTAATCTACTTAACCTAACCTATATGTCTTTTAGTTTTCTTAATTATATCCTTCTCTTAAAAAGCGTAGGCGTCCTTAGCACATTATAACAGATAGTTATTCAAAACATGTTTATTTAATGTCATATTTAATGCATATCTATTTCTACAAGCGAATGTCATACACGTCGACGAAGTCGCTAACCCCAGTGATTCATAAATATTAGAGTGGCTTTGAGTTTGATCTCACCTAGATCAATATATTGTTTCTAAATAACACGTCGGGAGTACCTTCAGTCGATAATTTGATAATAATAGGCAATAG
>JALPQI010011754.1:0-30392 GCA_025490895.1 Thaumatotibia leucotreta
CGGGATGTAGAGTAGTAAACAAACAAAACCAAGACGAACAAACAACGGAATACTACCCGACTGAGACTGAGTGGGAGACAGCGGAACGCATAACAGAACTAAACAAAACAATATGGGCTGTGAATAGTTTTGAAAGCTATAAGTCACCAGGCACAGACGGAATCTTCCCAGCACTACTAAAATGGGGAGGCCTAAAACTAATGGAACACGTATCAAATATACTCTGCAGTTGCATAGCATTTAGATACATACCACACAAATGGAGGGAAGTAAAATAAAAGTAATCTTCCTACCAAAACCCGGCAAGACTGACTATTCGGACCCCAAGTCATTCCGGCCAATAAGCCTCACATCCTTCTTACTAAAAACTCTAGAAAGATTGTGCGACAGAGAACTGAAGGATACGGCTCTTAAGAACATAACTATACATCAAAACCAACACGCCTACAGTCAAGGCAAATCAACAGACTCAGCCCTTCATGCTGTAGTGAGCAATATAGAAAACGCACTGGAGAGGAAAAACTCCTGCCTCGGCACCTTTATCGATTTAGAAGGGGCCTTTGACAAAACCAACTTTAGCAGCATTCAGTTAGCGCTACAAAGACACGGAACAGACCACCTTATAACAGAATGGATCATGAACATGCTCAAACAGAGAGTAGTAATACTATCTGACAACGGAGAACACCAGGCACTCGTTATGAGAGGATGCCCCCAGGGAGGAGTACTATCACCACTACTCTGGAACCTGGTAGTGAACGATCTAGTAATGGAACTAAACAACAAACATTTTATGACCATAGCATACGCCGATGACCTGGTGATATTAGTAAGCGGCTTGATAATAAGCACACTATGTGACCTAACACAATCCGCACTAAGGATAGTGGAGAAATGGTGCATGGAGAATGACCTATCGGTAAACCCAAAGAAGACAGATGCAATGCTCTTCACACACAGAAGAAAGTTGGGTAGCTATGAAATGCCAACTCTCTTCGGAACGAAACTAACGCTTTCAAAGGAAGTTAAATACCTAGGAATAACCCTAGATGACAAACTCAACTGGGGCAAACACTTGGACAATAAACTGAACAGAGCTACAGTAACCTTTTGGCAATGCCGAAGGATGGTGGGCAAGAGATGGGGCCTAGCACCCCACATAATACTGTGGCTGTACAAAATGGTCATAATGCCGATGATCAGCTATGGCTCGGTTGTGTGGTGGCCTCGCACACAGCAAACCACTACAATAAATAAACTAAGTAAGATACAAAGACTAGCATGTGTGGCAACCACAGGCTGCATGAGAACCACTCCGACTGCAGCACTGGAAATAATGCTAGGATTGCTACCGCTGCACATGCACATACAGAAAGAAGCGGCCGCCACAGCGCTTCGGCTTAAAAACCAAAATTTGTGGTCAAACCTCAGCTCGGCACACAAAAAGATCTATGACAAGATGATCTCTAGCATGCCAATACTAGAAGCACCTATTGACAAAATACCAAAGACGATGATTTTCTGGAAAGATTATGCCATATCGCTAACAGAAGATCAGAAGGAAGGACTAAATCAAACACACCTTAGAATATTTACAGATGGCTCAAAAACAAATGAAGGTACCGGATGTGGAGTCTTCTCAGAAGACCTTAACATGCACATTTCGAAACCTCTAGGAGAACATAGCACAGTTTTCCAGACGGAATGTGTGGGAATAATAGAAGCCTGCAAGGCACTGAGGAGACGAAAAACCAAAAATGAAAATATACTAATACTGTCAGACAGTAAATCAGTGCTGCAAGCGCTACAAAATGACAAATTCACCTCAGAACTTATATTAGAATGTCACAGCTGCCTCATGGAGGAAAGCAAGGAAGAGAACAAAGTGACTATACAATGGATAAAAGGACACAGTGGCTCAAGAGGAAATGATGCGGCGGATGAACTGGCGAGAAAAGGGTCAGAGACACCGACGTACGGACCGGAACCCATCATACCACTACCATTATCATACATACGAAACCAACTGGGTCTATATCATCGACATCTCCACAATAAATGTTGGAACGACCTGGTCTCCTGCAGACAAACCAAAGACCTACCTGAGTTAAACTGTAAAATCACGAAAACCCTACTACGAACACCCAGGCACAAACTGAGGAAAATAGTAGGATTGATCACCGGACACAACACTTTAAACAAACACCTGCACAATATGGGCAAAACAGATAGTCCTATGTGCAGGGCCTGCATGGAAGAGGAGGAAACAGCAAAACATATTCTTCTAGATTGTAAACAGGTAGAGGTATACAGGAGTAGGCACTTGGGGACTCCACAGACACTAAAGGAGGCATTTAGCAACCTGAAACATACACTGAGTTTCGTGGAGGAGCTTGGATGGTTGGAATAGGGCTACCTCGCTATCACGCAAAAAAGGCACAATGGTTGTCGAGTTGCGGAAAAAGCCCAGTAAAACTAACTAACTAACTAATTCACAACTAATATTTATATGTTTAACCTTATATGGGCCAATCAACTTTTCGATCGACACTATTTTGTCCTCTGTGCAATTGTTTCTTTGATGTCGAAGCGTGTGGGATGTTTTTTTATGCAGGAAGGTAAGGAGAAACGACATGTCTATGGATAGCCAAGCGTTTTTTTATAATATTGCCATTTTCTTCTGAAAAATTCTTTTGCTAGATTTTATTATTTTACATTCGCATGTGTATCGTACATTATACGTCCAATGCTGTAGGTAACGTAGGTTTAGTCAACAAAAAATATGGTTTACCACTTTTCGACTCTATTCAGTGGTATTAAAGGCGGAAAGTGGTAGACCACATTTTTTGTTGACTATACAGGTACGGTGCCTACAAAATTAAATGGCTCTTTAAATGTTCTATATAGGCACGTAAAGTGATAATTTCCGCACTAATTCAGTATAATAGGTAATTATATATTTATATTTTTGAGAAAATTATACCTTCGTTGCATAAATAATGGAAACGATTTATATTATTTTCAGGACTCTGGGCCGTCCTTACATTAATCAATCAAATAGAGGAGTAGCTGCGAGAAGTCTTAGGGCCTGGGAGCCTATCGAACCACGAACAAAGAGTTGCTTCTCTCTCGCACTTGTGAATTCTAGCTTAAGTGTGACAGAGAGGCTACAGGTCGATCGTGGTTCGCGGTATGCATGCTGTTTCACCATTCCAAAATAAAATATATAAGGGCTTTTAATAACTCGAGTTAGTATTTCGCTTACCGACCGTGATGCATACAATATTTTTCATCACGCTTGCCCACAAAATAAAATAAAAAATTAAGTGACGTACTGACATTTCTATTACTCTCTAGGGAATTTTACTTTTCTATTACTCCCGCTACGCATGCAAGCAATGGCGCGCTTAGACACAAAGTGTGATGAAAAAATTATTACATTATTAACTAGATATAAAAAGGGACCTTTAGAAAAACATCGCTATGGTCCTAATTACATACTTTATAAAAGTTATAAAAGAAGTTACCGACTCAAACGACGTCGCATTCTGGTATGAACGCTCAAAGAGTTTGCCATCCTACGTTCAGGCTAAACTTAATTAAAGTTTAAGTACCTACCTATAGAAAATGAAGACTGCAACTTATAAACTAAGGTGACTAAGTTTTCCCTCATCATTGCCGGGCCATTTATGAATTCCGTGTCCTCCTGCCGCCCAGACAATCTAATTTGCTAGTTAGTGTTAGTACGGTCAAATCGTACATAATTTTACCCTAAACTCGCAAATCAAGTAGTATCGCTGCATTTTTGGTATGTTGTTTAGACACCATAGGACAGTATAAAACCATATTTTGCAAGCAAAAAAAAGTTGTGCTAGCTGGGTAGTATGTGAAAAACTGCGAAATTTACGGCCATTTTTTAGTTTCTGATTTTTATTTAAAAAACCTTACGTTTTTTGATATCATATGTAAATAAACGTTTAAAGACTAATAAATTTCCAACAAGTTGAGCTAACATGCATTACTGTTTCCGTCTTATAGTTTCAGAGATTCGAGACTTTAAAAAGTACCCCTTTTTGTAAACTAGATAAAATTTTGTGTTTTGCTAACGTTTTCGACTTAATATCGCCTCACCTAATTATGCTACAAAACACATGCAATAATGACCTTATAGCGCACTTAATATTCTTTAATTTAAGGGTAAAATTAGGTCAGTGAACTTTGTAGTTGAAAGTATAAACCCGAAATTCCAAAGGCAGGAGGCCCGCTACCTAAGTTTTTCATACAAATCGCAAGTCGAGTTGCAAAGCTGCAATTTTGGTATATTATAAAGGCCTTATAGATATATACGAAAATGCATATTAAAAGAAAAACAAAAAAATAATTTGGGCATAGGACGTAAAAAACGGAAAAAAAGTCGCACTTTTTTTAGTTTTTGACGTTTAACTAAAAATCTATTATCTTTTTGATACTGATTGCTATAAAACTAAGAAAGAACATTAAATTTAAAAGGATTTGTGCTACGTTGCATCACCGTAAGTTATATATATTTTGAGATACGACATTTCATAAAGTGCTCTTTTATCAAAACAAACAAATTTTAGGTTACGTTAAAGCTATTCAATAAATATTACGTTCGCGCTAAGAAAAAAAAGTAATTGTAGATATTAATAACTACATTAAATTTGGAACAAATTGAGCCGATAACAATTACTGTAAGTCTTATAGGTAGTTGGGGGTATACAAGGCTTCAAAACATGCATTTATTTTCTTAACTTGATGAAGGGCACGTTTTGAAATGTCGTATCTCTAAATCTATATAATATAGGGTAATGCAAGGTAGCTCAAATCCTTTCAAATTTAATATTCTTTCATAGTTTTATAGCTATTAGTATCAAAAAGTTATAGTTTTTTAGTTAAACGTCAAAAACTAAAAAAAGTCCGATTTATTTTTCAGTTTTTTACGTCCTATACCTAAATACTTTTTTTTTCATGTAATATGCATTTTCGTACATCCCTATAGAGCCTATAAAATATACAAAAATTGCAGCTTTGCAACACGACTTGCCATTTGTATGAAAAACTTAGATAGCGGACCTACTGCTTTTTGAATTTCGCGTTTTTAGTTTCAATTACACAGTTTACTGACCTGATTTTACCCTTAAATGAAAGAATATTAATTGCGCTATAAGATAATTATTTCATGTTTTTCGTAGCATAATTAGGTAAGGCGATATTAAACCAAAAATGTTAGCAAAACTCAACATTTTATCTAGTTTACAAAACAGGGTAGGTACTATTTGAAGTCTCGAATCTCTGAAACTATAAGACCTACGGTAATGCATGTTATCTCATCTTGTTACAAATTTATTCATCTTTAAACGTTACCTGATACATATTGTCAAAAAACGTAAGGCTTTTTTAATAAAAATCATAAACTAAAAATAGACAGTAAATTTCACAGTTTTTCACGTATAACGCAGCTAGCAACACCAACAACTTTTTTTGGCTTGCAAAATGTGGTTTTATACTGCCCTATGGTGTCT
The DNA here is from genome assembly GCA_025490895.1 of Thaumatotibia leucotreta. Taxonomy (NCBI): domain Eukaryota; kingdom Metazoa; phylum Arthropoda; class Insecta; order Lepidoptera; family Tortricidae; genus Thaumatotibia; species Thaumatotibia leucotreta. The sequence continues at coordinate 5,544 of JALPQI010011754.1, forward strand.
AAATAACATACCAAAAATCCAGCTTTACTACATGTTTTGCGAGTTTAATGTACGATTTGACCGTACTAAGTATATTTTGAATTAAGAGTGTAGGGGTGGCTAGAGGTGTATGTAATCACAACTAATATTTATATGTTTAACCTTATATGGGCCAATCAACTTTTCGATCGACACTATTTTGTCCCGTAACGCAGGTGACAATTTCATCAAGTTTGCTAGAAAAAATGCTTATAAATTGTACATGCGTTAGGCCCAACACAAGTTCACATCGATACATTTAGGTTCCAATCCGGGTCCAAATAAGTTGTACATAAGTGTATAGTATTAATTGACGTACATTTGTAAGTTCACAAAAAGTAACGCAGCAGACAGAAAATAAGTCGATCGAAAAGTTGATTTGCCCATCATAACCTGATATAAGTCCTGAATACGTTTTCTTACTCTTATAACAATTAAATGCCCACAAGTTATAAAAATTGGCATGTTTCTTATTTATTGTTTGGGGTTATTATTTATAAAAATAATTTAGCTATAAATGATTTTTATTTATTATTTATTTGAATTGCTATCGTGGTTTTAGAATATCAAAACAGATTATTAATACCAATTACTTAATTCAATAATTTAAATTACCTCTTCAAATGGAAATCATTAATAACGTCAATATTTCACTTTTGTTACTATAAAGTAAAGTAGAGTAAAGTAAAGTAGAAAACTGTACATAATGCAATTTCCTTGGCTGTACAGTCGACAAAAAATGTGGTGAACCAGTTTTCGATTTTATTGTCACATGTGGACCACATTTTTGCTGACTGTACCTACGTTTATAAAACGGAACTATTAAAACGAATTAATGTTTATAATTAGACACGATTTAACCACAAACTTAGGTACTTATTGTTATTTTATTAAATGAATACATCAAAAGGATGGGCAGCAATGTTTACTAACTGACGCAAGAAATAACAACAATTAAGTAAGTAAGTAGGTGTTTGTATAACTTAATATTCTAAATGAGCCTAGGTAAATGAAATCCATTCTAAGGCTGTATGAAAAGGATTTGGGACTTCGCGATAGGGCCTTTGTGTGCCGTAGCGATAATACTTCAAACGGTATTCGCTACATAATAGCTACTTTTCCGGAATGACGGAACATTGAAAATGCAAAAAATAAGGCGTCTCGGTACAGTGCTTTATTAGAATGAGATCTTTCAAGAAATTTCCCTTCTAAGAGAATTTGGACGGAATTCCATTCTTTCTTTACTAATCTGGCTTTAATGTCTTTCGGATTAGATTTTTAAATATTAAGTACGTTTTATAGCATATGGCAAATTGTAGCCACGATAAAATGTTTGGGAGCGGCAGGTATGTACAGTCCACGTCAAAGATATCATAACGGTTTAGTTGCCAAAAATATATTTATACGACCTTAAAGTCGTGTAAATATATTTTTGGCACTTAAACCGTAATGATATATTTGACGTCGACTGTACCTATACAACTCGTTGTTTTCGGCAATAATAATATCTTGCAAGTGTTAGCAGCTTTACTTATGCTATAAGATAAAAATACCAAACGCAGGCAGATAAGGGCATTTTCACGTTTAGGGACGAATTAGCGTAACATCAAAAAACCTTAATGGCAATCAGATTCGAAACAAAAATTAAGTACGATATCGTTAGGAATTTAAGCTTCATCGGTGTTTTTATATTATAATATCGCTTGTCGTTTTTAAAAGTAGCACCAAAAAAAAGTAATTTTGGATAATTACTTAATTAGTGCTTAAATTTCGTTATAAACCTGACTAAAACTAAGATTTTTTTTGAATTTCACGTTAATTGTGTCCCAAAAAATTAGAAAGCTCATTAATGACAAAACCCGCCGCTCTAGAATTTAGATTTGAATATTTCCTATTTCTTAACACTTTGAGCGCGGGGACTCTGTGTCGCTACAAAGGGGAAAAATCATGGGATCAGCTACGAGCGTAGCGCGTAGCACTCGTTCGCAATGAAAGTGTTAAAAAGCCTGAATAAGTTTTTAGTTTAAGTCAAACAGCGCACTGTGCATTCAGTGGGCTCGTATTAAGAGTCGCAAGCTTGTGGAAGTTCACCAGTGGGCAGCGATAAGATAAGATAAGAGAGGGTGCTGTTTCTAGTTTTTAAGATACCCTATTTTCCACTCTCGGATATTTTACGTTCCTATGTGATTAAAAATGTGTCCATATACTGGACAGTGGCCATTTACTGTAGTGTAATTTATCATGTACCTACGGAGAAAGAGTAGATAGGTACCTAAGTAGGTATACCCACCTGTATCTACTATCATTTTGACATTTACATACAGATATAGGTGGATATAGGTATCGGCACGAGAGTTGAGGCCATGCAGAAGCACACATCAACATGTCATGGAAACACGATTTTGACGCAAGTCATTCATTCATTCACTAATATTTTTGCAATTAGTACTTCATTTGGATGTGTGTGTCAATCATTCACCTCAACTCTCGTGTCGATACCTATACTTTATGACCTCCGTTACTTACTCGATTCATTCGTGCCAGCTTTGTAAATTTACCTGTATGTTTTGAAACTATTGAATGTCTATTCACTATCTAAGAGATATTATATTATAATATAATATCTGGCAAACCAACTGATCCGTAAAAAAAAGGCAGCACATCGAAAAAATTAGGCGCGAAGGATATTTGAATTTCGCGCGGTTTTTTACTGACAAGCTAGTTTGCCAGACTTTAAATATGATATGTACATACCTGTTCCCCATTGGTGCACTTACCTACTACGTTAAAATTAGCTACTACCAGCAGAATCACATACCCGGTCAATGGATTGATGCTGTCATAAAAAAGAATTTTTCAAATCGGTCCACGCGTCTTCGAGTAATCGGGGAACATACATAAAAAAAAAAAAAGATTTCATCGAATTGTAAACCTCCTCCTTTTTGAAGTCGGTTAAAAATGGTATACTTTTATTGCCAACTGCAGGCAGAAAATACGGGACGGGTTCTTTTTGTGGGTTGCACAGACCATAAACCAGGTGTTCCTCACGCTGAGTTTCATATACATTATACATGATTTCGGTACGAAATCGACTTCGGAACGCTAATTTTTTTCCCTGTTACAGCAAAATATTTTTTCCTAACTAGTGACTACCTTTTGACGCACTTGTTATGAAATAGTACATTTCCTAACTAGTGCGGGAAAACTTTTTTTCGGCTAGGGTGAAGGTTGGAGCCCGAGTGAAACGAGGGCGACAATCACCCGAGTTAAAAAAAGTTTTTGCACGTGTAAGGGACGATTTTTTTCATAACAAGTGCGTCAAAAAGAGAAATTACCGCGCGCGAAGCGTGCGCAAAGTTCGTTTTTGCGCACTAGTTAGGAAAAAAATCGTCCCTTACACGTGCAAAAACTTTTTTTCGGCGTGGGTAAAAGTTGGAGCCCGAGTGAAACGAGGAAATGTACTATTTCAGTACAGATGGTGCCTTTTTTAGGCTCTAGTGCAAGAAGTGTGTCATTTTAGGTCAGGTCCAAAACTTCGAAGGGCCATCTGTACTAAAAAACGTCGTACGAGACACGTGCAAAAAGGAAATTCAGTGTCGATTTAAAACATCGCCACTCGTTTCGAATTTCATTTCTTTCGCACTCGTATCGTAATTGTACAATTTCAGTATCGATGGCGCTTTTTTTACGCGCTAGTGCGAGAAGTACTTCATTTTACGTCAGTTCGAAATCTTCGGAGAGCCATAATATATGTATTGAAAAACTATGGCCATATGTACAGTCGCCATCAGATATATGGTAGCGGTCGAGGTCCACAAATAAATCGGAGCAACGTAAAATTTCAATAAATTCGTTACGTGAGAAAAGGGCAATGATTTGGGAGCGTGTAATTCGTCATAAATTTAGGGACAGTAACTTTTCAATAAATTCGTAACGTACAAGTAGGTAAAGATATCGGAACGAACATGACTCAAAGATATCGAAGCAGCCAGGATGATCATAAAGATCGGAACATTTATAGGAAATACGCCTTAAGTCTGCGTTACATAGTTTATTTTAATTTGTTACTACTACTACTTTAAGTTGTCAATGTCAAAGATGATTTTGACGGCACTGTTGTGGGTGAGTAAATGAGTTTCCTAGATAAAAGAGAATTTTTCAAGCATCATTATTGAAAAATGCATAAATTCAATTTTGATCTTTTATTGATGTAATCATATTAATATGGGATAAGTAAGTAAAATCGTAAAGCTAGCAAATGATTTATTTGAACGGAACTAAAAAAGTATAAAGGATGAACAGAATACCTAAAAGTCATTTGCGGATCCTATTTTACCACGGTGACAAGTCCGAGAACTGTATATTGACTGTTTCTCCCATTGCAGGCGTCCATGGGCAACGGTTACCACTTATCATCAGACGGGCCGTGTGGTTGTTTGTGTTTCAAATATATTGCAAAAACTTTTAGCAATCAACAATAAATACCGTCTTTTAAGCGAAGCAAAATTATATATTGTCACAAAAATACGACAATTGTAGCGAAATTCCAACTTAGGTCGAACCTCATATCAAGAAAATCGTCCTAGCCTTGTGACAATTGTAACGAATTTCCGAAAGTAAAATAGTAAATTACGATACAAGTGCGAAAAAAATTAAGTGGAGCGGAACGAGTGGAGATAAATTAAAGCACGACCGAAGGGAGTGCTTTAAATCTACACGAGTTACGAATTTCCTTTTCGCACGTGTATTATTAGTGATAATTGTATGTTGGTGGCAAACAAGCACACGGACCGTCCGATACTAAGCGGTAGACGTAGCCTGCGGAGGCTTGACATCAGTGTAGTATATATATATATATACTACACTGATGTCATATATATATATATATATATATATATATATATATACATATATGTTTATGCTATTGTTGCTTTACTAAAATACAGGCTGGCTCATTAAAATCAGTCAGTATGGGAATGTCTGAAACTATCGGATATACGAAAGGAACCATGTCATCAATTTTAATAAACAGAAAAACTGCATTAACATATTTGAAAAAAAAAACTACCCAGCAGGGGAATCGAATCCGGTTGTTTTGAAATAATAAACTTATCTGCACTATTTCTACTCGGATATCCATTGTGTAGTGTAGGTCTTAAGCAGTAAATAGTAGTATTTGTTTTTAGGAACCATATCCTCTAAGAAGCATGATGTCTAAAATGAATAAAATACATTGTTTTCACATATACAACACGTTTTTTTCTAATGTATAAATGCAGTTTTTTTATCAAAATCGGTGACAGATAATTATGGTCTCTAAGAACAAATACTACTTAGTACCTAAGTCTTATAGTTTCAGAATTTCTCTTTCAAAAAAATAAGTTTTAAGACAAAATATTATTAAATGACGTACTGACATTTCTATTACTGCCTAGGGAATTTCACTTTTCTATTACTCCCGCTATGCATGCAAGCAATGGCGCGCTTAGACAGCAAGTGTGATAAAAAGGTGACATTAACTGGCCCCCAAGATCGCCTGATTTGACAGCTCCTGATTTTTAAACTGTGTTATTTAAAAGGATTTGTCTTTTCTAATTGGCCAACGAACCTTTAGCAATTAAAACAAAATACTCGAACCACGATCACTGAAATAACGCCGGAAATGTGTGAAAAATTGATGAAAAAGTGATCTGCGATGCTACTGGAGGTGGATATTTGTCTGATTATTTTCGATGTGTAATTGCCGATCCAAAATAATTTTATTTAACCAGCGATACTTTATATTTTTTGTGTTATGAATAGAATAAAATTTCAAAAATAAAGTGTATATTTATTATTTGGCCACCCTGTATGACTATGAATATATTCTAGATTGACTTATACACTTTTGTGTCAACAGTACTTTCAAATCCAATTGTAATCGCTGTTTAATAATACCTACTTCAATATAATTATTAATTGAACTATTTATTGCGCCACCGCCGAGTACCCGACACCTTCTCACGAAATTTAGCTTTGCTCCTTGTTCTAGGTACCTTTGCCAATTTTGGCAATACGTCAAAACAGCTGTTAATTAGATAACTCATTTTCATTTTAATGATTTAGGCATAATATCTGTCCAATTTGCGAAAGAGACAGAAATATGTCACGATGACAAATGTCTACTCTTTTCGAAGAACGTCACAACAAACCACTCTGTTCTAAATTCAAATTATTGACAACCTAGTCAAGACTTGTGGCTGACCATAAAGAATTTAAAGCGATGTGTATATGACACTAAGGTATATTTTTCATAAATGTTGAGATATTTACGACCACCCTGACTGCTCAGATATTTCTGATTATCTCTGTGTTCCGATATTTTTGCCTAATTATACGTTACGAATTAATTGAAAAGTGGTTGCTCCTAAATTTGTGACGAATTACATGCCTCTAATTTATTGCCCTTTTCTCACGTAACGAATTTATTGAAATTTTACGTTGCTCCGATTTATTTGGGGACCTCGACCGCTACCATATATCTGATGGCGACTGTACTATTCTACTGATATCTTGGTACATATCATAATAGATTCATCAATCTCCATCATTTACAGTATTTATATTTAGTATAAAAAACCACCCGTATAACATGATGTAATAATGACATTATCGATTAAGTAGTCTTCAATAGCTTTATTAACAAAACCTGCTTACAGTGGCGTTTGCCCATTGCAAAAATGATCTACAAATTGATGGGAAACAGAAGTACGACTAGAAAAGGGTTGTAAATGGTTATGACCTTCAGTAACGGAGAAAACCAATAAAACAAATCATAAAACTAGAATTAATTTTAATCGCATCTAACAAGTTATTCTTAAGCGGAATCCTATAAAAACTCAATCCTTAATTTTAAATAATCACTTAAACAATTCATACGCATGCATTTCAGATAAAAAAAATGTATAATTATAATCTTAGTATGATCGAAAATGCACATATCAACTGTGATTGCTTAGTATCTAAAACGAAATACGGCGTAACGTAAAAGGTACTCTCAAACTCTCGATATCTTATTGTAATGTATTCACAAGCCCGCGGCACAATCTGATCACTGCGGAGCCACGGATGCACAGATCACTGTCTGTTGGTAGAAGACTTGCCCTGGGAACAATAATAAAAATAATCGATATAATGAAACGGTTAAACTCACGTGTATTTATAGTACGTTTTTTTTTTATTAGTAATGTGGTAAACAAAATGCAGTCGTCGACAACCTTACTTCTAACTATGCTGTTGCTTGTTGCCGTGCTGACTTGAATAAAGACTTGTTTGACTTTAACTTCGTTTTATTAGAGTCCAGCGAGGTGAGCTAGATATTCATTGTCTGACATGTTGGACTACGGCGGTCAACAGGTTAAACACATTTTGAATACAAGGTTTCATTGACGGCGACTTTAATGGCCTGGCCTGCTACCACGAACTTCGAAATTCGTAAATTTCGAGAATATATCTCAATTTATCTCAGTCACTCTAATGATACCTTCGCTATAAGGGACAAATCCGCCGGTAGGGCCACACAATCCCCGCATAAATAATTATGTTAGATAAAATTATCGCTTTCCTTTTGAAAATACGGGTAACAGTTATTCGGATAGATATTTTTTATCCGGGGATGATGTAACCCTATGTGGCACTATTTCCTCGGTATATTTACTCAATATATCTCCCTCTTATCTGAAACACTCATGAAACACTCACATGATGGAAAAAACACCCATATCAAGAGTGCAATACAGGTGATATTTCCATTTAACTGATTGCTGTAGATCTGAGGTAGACTAAGTATAAAGACGATTTGTCCCTAGAATTGGTCATTCCCTCGCAATAAACTCACCGGAGACTCGAGCGTCTAAGTGTCACTCTTCCACAACTTGATGGTCTTGTCGTTCTCCAACGCGGCAGAAGCGATGATGTTCTCAGTCACCGGCAGGTCGTGCAAAACACCATATCCGTATGCCCGGAGAGCGTTGCACTATCTTCTTGCATTGTAGATCCCAAATGTATACTAGGGTGGGCCTATGTGGCACCATTTGTTTATAGAATTGGCCATTCCCTCACAAAATACTCACCGGGGACTCGAGCGTCTAAGTGTCACTCTTCCACAACTTGATGGTCTTGTCGTTCTCCAACGCGGCAGAAGCGATGATGTTCTTAGTCGGGTGGCAGGTCGTGCAAAACACCATGTCCGTATGCCCGGAGAGCGTTGCACTATCTTCTTGTATTGTAGATCCCAAATGTATACTAGGTTGGGCCTTTGTGGCACCATTTGTCCCCAGAATTGGTTTCCCTCACAAAATACTCACCGGAGACTCGAGCGTCTAAGTGTCACTCTTCCACAACTTGATGGTATTGTCGTTCTCCAACGCGGCAGAAGCGATGATGTTCTCAGTCGGGTGGCAGGTCGTGCAAAGCACCGTGTCAGTGTGCCCGGAGCGTTGCACTATCTCCTTGGATTGAAGATTCCAAGTGAATACTAGGGTGAGTCTATGTGGCACCATTTATCCCTAGAATTGGCCATTCTCTCACAAAAAACTCACCAGAAACTCGAGCGTCTAAGTGTCACTCTTCCACAACTTGATGGTCTTGTCGTTCTCCAACGCGGCAGAAGCGATGATGTTCTCAGTCGGGTGGCAGGTCGTGCAAAGCACCATGACCGAATGCCCGGAGAGCGTTGCACTATCTTCTTGTATTGCAGATTCCAAATGTATACTAAGTTGGGCTTATGTGGCACCATTTATCCCTAGAATTGGCCATTCCCTCGCAAAATACTCACCGGAGACTCGAGCGTCTAAGTGTCACTCTTCCACAGCTTGATGGTCTTGTCGTTCTCCAACGCGGCAGAGGCGATGATGTTCTCAGTCGGGTGGCAGGTCGTGCAAAACACCATGTCCGTATGCCCGGAGAGCGTTGCACTATCTTCTTGTATTGTAGATCCCAAATGTATACTAGGTTGGGCCTTTGTGGCACCATTTGTCCCCAGAATTGGTTTCCCTCACAAAATACTCACCGGAGACTCGAGTGTCTAAGTGTCACTCTTCCACAACTTGATGGTATTGTCGTTCTCCAACGCGGCAGAAGCGATGATGTTCTCAGTCGGGTGGCAGGTCGTGCAAAGCACCGTGTCAGTGTGCCCGGAGCGTTGCACTATCTCCTTGGATTGAAGATTCCAAGTGAATACTAGGGTGAGTCTATGTGGCACCATTTATCCCTAGAATTGGCCATTCTCTCACAAAAAACTCACCAGAGACTCGAGCGTCTAAGTGTCACTCTTCCACAACTTGATGGTCTTGTCGTTCTCCAACGCGGCAGAAGCGATGATGTTCTCAGTCGGGTGGCAGGTCGTGCAAAGCACCATGACCGAATGCCCGGAGAGCGTTGCACTATCTTCTTGTATTGCAGATTCCAAATGTATACTAAGTTGGGCTTATGTGGCACCATTTATCCCTAGAATTGGCCATTCCCTCGCAAAATACTCACCGGAGACTCGAGCGTCTAAGTGTCACTCTTCCACAGCTTGATGGTCTTGTCGTTCTCCAACGCGGCAGAGGCGATGATGTTCTCAGTCGGGTGGCAGGTCGTGCAAAACACCATGTCCGTATGCCCGGAGAGCGTTGCACTATCTTCTTGTATTGTAGATCCCAAATGTATACTAGGTTGGGCCTTTGTGGCACCATTTGTCCCCAGAATTGGTTTCCCTCACAAAATACTCACCGGAGACTCGAGCGTCTAAGTGTCACTCTTCCACAACTTGATGGTATTGTCGTTCTCCAACGCGGCAGAAGCGATGATGTTCTCAGTCGGGTGGCAGGTCGTGCAAAGCACCGTGTCAGTGTGCCCGGAGCGTTGCACTATCTCCTTGGATTGAAGATTCCAAGTGAATACTAGGGTGAGTCTATGTGGCACCATTTATCCCTAGAATTGGCCATTCTCTCACAAAAAACTCACCAGAGACTCGAGCGTCTAAGTGTCACTCTTCCACAACTTGATGGTCTTGTCGTTCTCCAACGCGGCAGAAGCGATGATGTTCTCAGTCGGGTGGCAGGTCGTGCAAAGCACCATGACCGAATGCCCGGAGAGCGTTGCACTATCTCCTTGGATTGAAGATTCCAAATGTATACTAGGTTGGGCCTATGTGGCACCATTTGTCCCCAGAATTGGTTTCCCTCACAAAGTTATACATACCCTCACAAAAAACTCACTGGAGACTCAAGTGTCTAAGTGTCACTCTTCCACAACATGATGGTCTTGTCGTTCTCCAACGCGGCAAAAGCGATGATGTTCTCAGTCGGGTGGCAGGTCGTGCAAAGCACCATGACCGAATGCCCGGAGAGCGTTGCACTATCTTCTTGTATTGTAGATTCCAAATGTATACATACTAGGTTTGGCCTATGTGGCACCATTTGTTTATAGAATTGCTCATTCCCTCGCAATAAACTCACCGGAGACTCGAGCGTCTAAGTGTCACTCTTCCACAACTTGATGGTCTTGTCGTTCTCCAACGCGGCAGAAGCGATGATGTTCTCAGTCGGGTGGCAGGTCGTGCAGAGCACCGTGTCAGTGTGCCCGGAGAGCCGTTGTACTATCTCCTTGGATTGCAGATTCCAAATGTATACTAGGTTGTCCTCGGAACCGGATACTATCCACTGAGGAAGAAAGATTAGTTGAATTGTAGATAAATCCAATTATAATGTGTTTGTATCAATGTAAAGGGGTAAAGTTGCTTGAATATACAATTAACCTTTTCCAGGCTTAGGCAGCAGGTCTCACCGCGACACGGCGATAATCGCCCGGCGGTGATAGCTGGGCGATTATCGCCGTGTCTCTTTTATTTACACGGGAGTGCGTATCTTTTGTTCGTAGCTTAGTAGCTCGCGGTGAGACCAATGTCTTAGTACCTATAAACAACATGCATTTCAATAGAATTTTAACCTTCTTACTTATATTTTAGAGTTCAAATTAGATTGTTGGTTAGGAATATATAAATCGTCTTAAAATGAATCACTATTTTTTGGTAATGCCTGCTAGATCTTTTGATGCCCGGAAAAGAATTAAAGACATGTAGTCGATCCTTTACAAGTTTGAGAATTCGTTCCATTGAGCTGTTCCAAATAAAGCCTGTACCGATAAAAAGCTGCAAATTTCAAATAATATAATCGGATCAATATAGTTAGGTGGCTGTAACTTCAAGCTTTTGAAATTAACCAAGAAGTCTTAACTTAGCTTCGAAACATCTTTCAAACTATTTTTTCCAAACTTTTTTCTTTTTTTGTATGCAGTTTTCTAAATTATGGGACTGTCGTCAATATATTTGGCCATTCTTCCCGTGTTCCTTAAGATATCCTTGACTTATGCATAATATCCTTGATACTTTTTGGCACTGATTTCGCTTCATAAAACTATGCCAAAGAGACTTAAATTTGTATAGGATTAAATCATTGATTAAAGACCCATAGAAAATTCACATAATATTTAATATGTGACATAATTCCCTTCACAAAGTATTACTGCGCCCAAGGCAGGGGTATATTAAAAAAAAAACATGCAGATTAACCAGAAATATTGGTCACTTCTGCAGAATACGAAATCGTGTAGTGGAGAATAAAAAAAAGAGCTTGTAAAAATAGATTTTGAAGGGGTTCTGGAGAACTTGTTAAAAAAGGACCAAAGTTAGCTAATTTAAGACCTCCTAGTTAATTACAAAAGAAAGAAATTACAGGTTTTTAACTATATTGACCCGATTTTTTCATTTTAATTTGGCAGTTTTTTATCGGTACACCCTTTAATTACAGAAAATTTAATATTTGTATAGGGAATACAATATGTATGTCAACAATATGACGAATACAAGTAGCAGAAGAGAATGGTTGATTAGACTATAAATTGAACATGAGAAAGTGAAATCAATGAAATAATTGAACACGTGAGGTGCTCAACTCTTTGTCCAGGGCCGTGTCTTGCACTACATTATAAACATACTAATACAAGTGTTGATATTCATTTGACAGTTAAGTAGCATCAACTACTTCTACCTAGCCTACTACCCTCAAGGGTTCAAACCTGCCTGTAACTCAGCCACACGGTCATGGACCACCCACTACATGTTTGACGACCAAAAAGACCTTAAGCCCCGGCCACGACATTGGTCTAAGGCGACTAGCGGCGAGCGAATCCATGAGTTGGAGCGGGATGCCGATGTACGAGAGGGAGCACCATACGTTTTCCGCTAAGCCAGTTGCCTTAGACCGATGTCGTGGCCGCGGCGTTAGGCCGTGGTCGTTTCAGCCCGTCGCCCGCGGCGTCTGAATGGTGAAGTGATCGCCAAAACGACCACTCCCGAGCATTTCCGAACACACCATTCAAACGCCGCATGCGACGGACCGCTGTCGGGCGGGCGGCGGGCCGAAACGACCACATCCTTAGACATACTTATATTGACCCAGACGCCGCATAAAACCATGCTCAGTGGAGGATACGAACGAGGGCAGACCTCAAGTAAATGTGGCTAAAGGTCTAGGAAGAAGTAGCATCAACAGCACTCACCTTTCCGCCAGTAACGCTGAAGTTGGCGAATATACAGTACTTCTCGTTCTTATGGCCCGTGTAGGTCTTGAGACACTTGCCCCGGCTGTAGTCCCACAGCTTGAGCGTGTTGTCGAGCGTCGCTGCCAGGATGTACTTGCCGTTCGGCGAGAACTTCACGAACGAGACGGGCGGGTTGTCGTCGTCAATTAGGGTCTTGAGGCACTGGCCGGATGCGGTGTCCCAGATTCGACTGGAAATAAAATGTTAAAAACGTTAATTACATCTTCAATAGCACCCTAGTTGATGGGACCGACACAAGAGTTTCTAAAATAAAAATCCAAATTCTTTCAGATCTAGTGGGCTACCATGATCTCTTAATTGCGAGTCAGTTTAGGTTTGGCTAGTCAGTTTTTGACAGAGGAACTGACATGTCGCCATCCAGTTCATCCAGTTTATTTCTTGATCGTGGTAGCCCTCCAGGACTTGTTTGGGGTCATTCAAATCAGAATCACGAGCCGATTCGATTCAGATAATAAAAAAAATTGCTTAAAATTTTAGCTACGTCTATAATCCGCCGTTAATCCTCATTGCGGACACATTCCATAAGGACTTGTTGGAGATTTTAGAGTTCGTTACACTCTATACAATTTGGTGTAGTAACACACAGTCTGAGTTGAGATCAGTAGATCTCAACATGAAATTGAACTTATTTGACAGACTGTGTTCAAAACGAAGATTTTCGACTACCTTTTTCCTGCTAGTGTTTATCAAACCAGATTATCAACCAGGCTGACATTGTTTTGTATGTGATATCACTAGATGGTTCATAATGGAGATGCACACAAATGGCGAGGAACATATGTAACGGGGAATGACATTGAGTGGAGAATGGGGATTTCTTTGCCCAGTAGTATTATGGAATGTATTGTTTCAATACATAATTCATATTTATAAACAGCTTGGTCACGTAAATATAATATTACGCATTTCAACTCGTTCAGTGTATAGTTTACTTAACTCGCTTTGCTCTATGAAGCTGGTGAAGGTAAAAAGGAAAGAATGAAATATTATTTTCAATCGCGACTCGACACAATATCTGCCACACAAACACATTTTCAATATAATTACAATGTTTAGCCTCTTAAATAGCTCCCTTCTAAAAATAGGTGTTTATTTTCATCTGATCGCATGTACCGTCGAGATTGTTCCACGTGACCGACTACGCTACAACGATTAGAATCTTCTAGATTTGGTATTAAAGTCGCTATTTGACTTGAGCCGCTGTTTGTTCAGTTAGTCAGGAAAACAATCTCTGATGTACGGATATTGATCAAGACGTCGAGGGAAGCGAAGTATGAAAACGCGTAGGAAGATTTGTCTCCTACGCTTACGTGTAGGTAAATGTTTACGTCAAGCGTTAGGAGGGCTATTGCCTTTGATTGCTGTTTGATAATAAAAACACAGGCATAAATATGCAAATCATCATCGTGGAGGCTGTTTAAAATAACTCATAAAAACATGATGAATGACACAAACATCACATGCACCAAACGCGTAATGTAGTTTAATTAAAATATTTTTGTTAGAATAATCTAAGACTATGAAAAGGTATTTTCATCAAAATATCACTCACTGAAACTTCTAGAAAGAAATTGACAATCCTACAAATAAAAGAAGCAGTACAGTTCTCATTTTTCTCCTCTATTTCCAGGTTTATCGGTGTTCTTCATATTAACTTTGTTTAAATATAAAAAATATGTATAAGAATTTGTCCCCATGTCTAAAGTAAAGATGTTCAGTATAGTCATCTTGTTCAAGGCTGCAAAGTCGTGCTAGTTTTGAAAGCCGTGAAAACGAGGGATTCTAGGTTTGAACCACGAGTTACATGAACGAAGCCAATGGCTAATAAAAATATAATCCTGAGCAAGCGAGGGTTTCTCTAGGCACAAGATGCTATAAAGTACTTTGCAGACGAGGGAAACTCATTTGTCACCTCACTAACGCATCAAATTAATACTTTTATTTATTTTAACGTAAGTCAAGTTAGTAGACTATCCCTTTATAAAGTCAAGAAAATCTTCAACACATTATCGTCAAAAACACTTCAAGCTAGCGGATTCAGTCGATTTTTGCATCAGACTTCGAAGGGCAAAGGAAGCAGAGATAATGGGGTAAAAAGATACTTAAACAGTGTTTGACAGTTCATTAACTTGGAAGTGGCCATAACCTGATCAAATTCAAAATGAAATTAAAAACAATGTTATATTCCATAGTTTATAGGTACACGTCGAAAACTAAAAAATATATATAATTATAGTTGCTACAACACCGACAACGTCACATAATTAGTGCAATATTTACAGCCGGGTACTGTACCTACGAAGAACAATCATCACTTATTACCAATAAATCTTACACGACGTAGACCATAAAAATATGTATCACGCTCGTACATAATTCTATAGGCTTAGCACATACATAATTGATGCGACAGTATGTCACCGCGAGATGGTTAATCCGTCTCTCATTTAAGTCATTTATTAATATAGTTAGTAAAAGACAAGAAGTCTATCGCAGCAACATAATGTCACATCAATCGCGTGCTAAGCCTGCTAGAGATAAAACCGTATATACATATATCAGATATACTGGGTGTTACATTAGTTGTGATACAAATTATGAAAAACCTGTTAAGATGGTCTTTCTGAACAAGGTTTCCTATGGGACCTATATGAAAGTCCCGAAAAACAATTACGGTTTTCATACAGATCGGTACAGAAGTGTTCATGATTTTCAGTCTCGTTTCATTATTATGTAAACACATTTGTAAGAGATCAGTCTGAAAAAATGTATACATATTAATAACTCGAACTGTACTAGTCTTAAAAAAAATAAAGATTTTCATATGGGTCCCGAAGGAAACTTTGTTCAGAAAGACCATCTTAACAGGTTTTTCACAGTTTGTATCACGACTAATGTAACACCCGGTATTAAGATCCTTTTGCTGCTGACTGTAAATATTAAAATTGTCTAATATGACTCACCATAAGCCATCATAACTGGAAGACACGATGAGACTTCCGTCTCTGTTGAAATGCACTGCTGACACGGGATCCGAATGCGCTGGCAGTGTCTTCAAACATTTACCTTTGACAAAACATACGCGAATCAATATACAACTCAAATTAGTAGTCAGTTCAGTAGACAATATCGTTATAGATACCTATACATGTATTGCAAAATTGTAACGTAATTTGTGTAACGATAATAATAATTATCATCAGCCCATCTCAGTCCTCTGCTGTATATATGCCTGTCCTATCATATAGGTACGAGTATGGACGCTTTAGGATGGCCATAATCGACACGCTGGACAAGCGGATTAGCGATCGCAGTAGTGTGTCCATATGGTGATGCGGGTGCCCTGCATCAATATTCAATAAATTACTCGGTGGCAATTCAATCCCTTAGTCGACTCTTTCAACACTCAAGGGAGAATTTATGGTGATAACAAATATTATTTTATTTTATTTTATTTATTTATATTCTTACAACCGTCACCACGGGGCTAGCCACTTAGCACTTAGCACTTAGCAGTAATGCAAGTTGATAAAACCTTAGCAAATATATACAGTGTAAACTCTTTATAACGTTTTCCTTTATAACGATAACCTCCCTATAACGTTGAAGTGAGTACAACTTGGTTGGTTTGCGTTAAAACCCACATATAAAACACTCTTTATAGCGATACGCCATTCTCTATTACGAAGAAATGAGTGAAATATTTTTAGACAGTAAATATGTATTATCGGTAACAAGACTTTGAAGCTCCGAAACATCCTTGGTCGGTCTAGATTTTGTTATCCTTAATTGCCTTGAACACGTGTAGTATGACCCATTGTTTTCTCGAAAATGATGGGCTTCGACCAAGCATACTTGGTACCATCGTAGTATCAGTCTTGTTAATTTGGTTGTTTTTTTTTTTGTTGTCTCCGTATAACGATAACTCTCTATAACGATAAAAAATGCTCAGTCCCTTGAGTTTCGTTATAAAGAGTTTACACTGTATTAAGTTTTGAGACGCAACTGTCCTGAAGCAATAGAGATGATGACTGCAGTTAAAATAGATTTTTTTGTACATAGGGTGCCTTTTTAGGCTCTAGTGCGAGAAGTGGCTCATTTTACGTCAGGTCGAAAACCTCGGAGGGCCATCTGTACTAAAAAACGTCGTACGAGACACGTGCAATAAGGAAATTCGTAACTCGTGTCTATTTATAACACTCCCTTCGGTCGTGTTTTAAAACATCGCCACTCATTTCGGATTTCCTGTTTTTCGCACTTGTGTCGTAATGTACTAATTTAACATTATGCACGACATAATACACGAAGAAATTATTACTAAGATGAAGATTGCTGTAATTTTTGTACAGAACTTCTATTTAATAAATTGAAAAGAACTTAAAAGAGTAGATCATTTGGCAGTACTCAAACGTGACGTCACTTTTGTGTATTTCATATAAAATTCCATAGTGGTGATCGTTTTGACATTTCGAAAAAAGATGCTGATTTGACTTGCCAGTCATCATGCCTATTGTCCTGGTAAGCAAAATTTATATTCGGTACTAACGCGAGAGAAACTTGATAGTCACGTCTAAAAAGTTTTCATGGTGGAATATATTTATAGTATGATGCTTAGTATCTTACCCGTCCTAACGTCCCATATCCGAACGCTCTCGTCGAAACTGCCGGACACGATGAGATTACTCTGTGGGTTAAAGTTGCAGCAGAACACGTAGTTGCTGTGGCCTTTCAGGGTCTTCAGGCATTTGCCCGAACTCAGCTCCCATACCTGCAAAGATGTCAGTGTGAGCATAGTATAGCCTATACAGTGTGTGGCCTTTAACACGGGAGAAAAATGAAATGAGTGACTCCTTAGACTATCGGCAATAATCCTGTAAAGGTCCCGGTGTTTCAAAGTGGTTAAGTTCGGAGATATTGTCATTCAAAGCAATGGACCTTTAGTACTGGATCTTGGCATCATGATGTCGTAGCTTGTCAGTCGCAAGACATCATGATAGTATACCAGGTACGAAGTCATAACAATAATTTTGTTTTTATTTTTACACTAATTTGTTACGGTTTAAAAAAAAAAATTTACATTTTTCAATGATTCAAAAATGATAAGTTATTGGTAACTTTTAATTCAAGTAAATGAACCCATAATAATGAAAAATACATGAACAAAAAAATAAAAAAATTTTTTTTTTTTTTTAATTACAATATGTGGAAATGATTGTCGATCAGCTTATTAATGCACCGTTTAAATTTTCACCCCGGTTGTAGGCCACACACTGTATAAACATGTTGTCAAATGTATTTAAATTTAAGCCTTAGTCCCCTAGTAAGTTCCGAAGTCTATTCATATTTATAGTCGTGACTGTACAACCTACTGAACTCGCGACAATTGTTACAATGCAATAATACCGCCCAGTCGCTCATATTTGTATCTTATGTATTTTTGTAAGACTAAAAATGTTCAAGTTGAAAATGTCTTTTCAGTACAGATGGTGATATTACGCTTTAATGCGAAAAGTATATTTTATTCATTTAATTGTTTAGGATAATCTATTGGGAAGAGTTGAAATAACACACTGATTTAGCAGTATTCAATATCAATAACGTACACTGGAAAATAAAACTAAAGACATTTTTTTGAATACAAGGTTTGTTAATTGTTACATTGTTTGCAACTTCTATAAAAAGCAGAGTTTCAAAAACTGTACTCATTCGCGATTTTATAATGACGTCATTGTACACACCTTATTGATGACGTTTGCTAACTGTATTTCAATCTGTAATCCTGTTATTGTTATGAAACTCTGCAACATAGCTGTTTATCAGTGCTAATGTTGCAGTAAGATTTAAACTGCCTACAATGGTGTGGTGTTTAAAAACTACTCATTCGCGATTTTATTTTTAATATGACGTCATTTAAGACACATCTCACACATGACATTAGACTTGTACACATTTTTTTGAGGCTCTTTGCTACTTTTAGTACAATTTGTAAAATGTAATTTATCTACACACAGTCCAATCACTGGTTTAAACGAAGCGTGAAGCATCTAGCAGGCCAGCAAGGCGGTGGCAACTGACAGATTACTGCCGGTCTCCAGTTCATTGCCGCCGCGATTTGGGCTCCTCTTTACGATCAGGTGGAGTGGAGCCACTTTGTTGTGCCATTATAAATAAAAATGCGAGTCGGACTCGTGCACGAACGGTTTCGTACCATTATCGGTTTATCATAAAATGAGCAAAAAAAACATTTGTTGTATGGGAGCCACCCCCTTAAATATCTATTTTATTCTACTTTTTAATTATTTCTAATAGTGTCTACAGAAATACAGCATCTGTGAAGATTTTAACTGTTTAACACGTACGCGTCCGATAATGTTTCACTAAGTGCTTATGCGATGCCGATATTGCCGATCGAAGTTATCTGATAGAAATCCTATGCCAGTGACACGCATGTGTGACCGAAAAGATTGTACTCCTATGCCGGTGACACAGCACTTGTGTCAAAAACGTTCGTATTGCTATGCCACTGGCATAGGAGTGAGAACTTGATTAATGCTAGTGGCATAAGAATAAGATTACTTTGATCATGTAAGTGTGTCACTGGCATAGGAGTACAGTTTTTTCGGTCACATATGCGTGTCACCGGCGTCGAACGTGTTAATTATCACGGTTCACAATATACAGTTTGGTGACATACGGACAGACAGACAGCGGAGCCTTAGTAATGGAGTTTTGTTTTACCCTGTGGGTTCGGCACCCAGAAAATTAATACGTAGGTTCCTTATAAGATATAGAGAAGCACTATTAAAAAAAAATCTAAATACCTTTTAGGGGAAACACTGGGTCTAATAGTATAACGTTAATTAAGACAAATAATTATAGTAAGCGACTATGTATTAATAAACTCACTCACGGCTTTATTACAGTATCTAAGTAAAAAGGAACGTAATCATCAAGTGATAGTAAAAGGTCAACAACCGTGAGAATAAACCTTATCTCTTATCTCCCGAAAATTCGTTCTCGCATCCTGTGATTTTTACCTGACTACATGACTCAAAGTGTTCATATATAGAACTTAAGTCTTTTCATAAGAAACCTATTGCATAATATCTTGATAATGTCATGCCGCAGCCAATGGTACAATTGGTAGAATGTTTAATACAAGCAAAACATACTTGACTACGGATTTATAATATACCCTGGGGACATAAAACTGAGCCTAAATTTTTTTTATTAAAATAGGCTCTTTAGTAAAGCGGCTCTTATTTAACACTTTAAATGTCCCTTGATTTCATTTCACAATTTTCACTTCACCACTAGCATTAGTCGCGACAAAGATGTACCTGTGACTTCGCATTTAACAGTGCATTTCAATTTCTTGGACGTTTTCACGCTTTGACATATTGACTCTATGGTCAAATGACCATAGTTTTGCAGAAAGCCACCAAATTTTATTTTTTGTCAATCTGACTTAAGCTTTAGCATATTGAGGTTGGTATCTTTCTGCATTGTCAATAAATTGGTAGTTTTCTACACAACTACGACCAAATGGACCCCATGGACATTTATTAGTGTCCTAGGATATTTTGACCATTGGACATAGTGCTCGGAACATTCGCTTTGAAGCTAGGCTCTATTCACTGAGAATAGAGTTAAAAATAATTGGCTGTTGGTATAACGTGGGGCAATCCCTTCTTACTTGTTGCTATTCAATCACATCACCCAGGAGACAACAGTTGCATAACTTGCATAGTACTATGACCCCTAATCATGATAATGTACATTATCATGATTAGGGGTCTGAGCTATGGGTGCAAAACTTTAACGAAATTTCTCAAGTGGACTTGACATATTATTACATACATCCATAAAATATACATATCCACACACCCACACATTGTAAGTTGAAGATTCCGAGATAGTGAATAAAATTGTATACAGATTTTTCAATAATATTCGTATTTTTCTTGACTCGAATGTTCCCATATGTAAATTTTAAAGTTTTGTTAAAGTTTTGCACCCATAGTTCTGACCCCTAATCATGATTAGTGGATGACCCACCTTTGAAAGACTTTGGCAATTTGAATGCTATTAAACTGTGATTTTAAGGGTGACCCAAGGGAACCATGGCAACAAGTGACAAAAAAAGTGATCAAACCAAATACAAAAAATTACCTTCAGAGTCTTATCATCGCTGGCACTGACAATGAGCCGGCTGTCCGAGGACCAGGCCACGTCACTAATGCCCATCTTGTGGCCCGAGATAGTCTTCTCAAACTTGCCATCGTAGGCACCCCACACTTTGATTACTTTATCAGCAGCTGGAAAATACAGGGTATTAAATAAAAGACATTATCAATAAATAAATTTTAGTTAAATGGGTAGGTAAAAATTAATTAATTAATTTTCTATATTTTTCATGTATGCTATGTACTCGTCATTAGAAATAGTTTAAGATATTATGTTTTACTCATGTAAGTGAATTGTTAATATTCTTTTGAGTAATAATAAAGATTCTTTAAACCTAACCCCCTTATTCATAAACATCTGCAAACTTAACAAGCCGCTAATAATCGTTTGTCCCTTTTGCTCTTATGGACACATTGTTAGTTCGAAAGGGACAAACAATTATTAGCGGCTTGTTAAGTTAGCAGACGTTTATGAATAAGGGGGTGAGTGTATAATAAAATATTAATAATTAATACAATTGGTAGTTTATAATTGACATTATTTTTGTTGCCAAGACTAGTCCTGTTCCTGTTGTTTTATTTTGACTTGTATCCTCATCATGCACAATGTGATTTATGAGGAACATATTCACATTCAGTTGTTTAGAACAAAAGAAAAGCAACAATATTTTCAAATTTAGTATACAGGCAGGACAGGGTATTGTAACTGAGGCTGATGCAAAACTTAAATCTTAATTAATTGTATTGTATTATGTTGGAAATTATTATAAAATGCAGATACTTCTTATCAGTTTGACTTAGATGTTAGAGTTTTCACAGCTCTTTATACCTAATATCAGTAAGAACATTCGAACCACATAAATTAGGAATCATTTTTGCTGACATATGGAATCCAAACTGAACAGTATTTGAATATTTTTTATTAAATATCATTTATTTTCCATAGTTTGATAGTTACTATGTATGAGTTATGTTAGAAACATTATTAAAAAAAATTAAGATTAGCATTTGGGGTTCCATAATAATCTTGCATTTTGAATATGTAAATGCATGATAATTAAATTATCATACATTTTTTAAAATGAAATAATTTGTGAAAAATAAATTATAATTAAGTTCATAAATTTAGTGAGCACTATTGACATAAAAGCATGCATTTTCTTTTATTACCACTTAGGTCCAAACAAGTTTTTTAAGATGGGTACTGGTATGAATATGTAGAAAAAATAAAAAGTAGTTAACACTAATTTCAATTTGGTGCTTTGGGCTACAGTTTAACCTGGCAAAACAATGTTGAATGGTTTGCAGAAGGTAGGGTTTGAAATATCAGTGACTAGTATGGAATTGTTGTAGCATTATTTAGTCAGTCATTATATTGTCTTAAGCTGTGTTAAATTCAGTATATTGTGGACCCTTGAATTGTATGTCACAGCTTGGCTGTTCAAAAGAAGTTCAATATACATATCAATTTATACCAATTGTCAAAATTTAACACTTTTCTAATGCTAAAGTTAATATAAATGCGTAACCAAGGCCAAATGTTAGATGCTTACTTTATGTCAATGCCAAGTTACAAAACGTTAGTTTATATAGCCCATTACTATTCTAATTATATTATAATTATGTGAGAATTGTTTAAATAAATTCATAAAAATAAAATTTCATGTGGGTAGTGAAGACTGCTTATAAAATATAGTTATAGTGAGACTACTTCCGAATAATTGTTGTTTTAGCAAAACGTCTTATCGTAAACTAGGGCGCATAGCAATAGCTTCAGATAACAATAGGTATGTGACCCCAAAAACATCAACAATGCAGGTTTAACAAAACTGTTTGGTAAATTAAATTGACGACAAAATGTTTACACGAACATAAAACGGGTAGGGCTCAATAAATTTAGGAACTAAGAATGTCATCGTAACGGACATCGTGAGTGATAATATGCATTATACTTACAAGAACTGGCTAGCCATTCGCCATTTGGACTGAATTTTACGGAAGACACCGCCTTCGTGTGCCCAGCAAGCGTAAATTTGAGCGTGTAGTTCGGCTTCTGAAAACCGATGCCACAAATGAGCGCCAAATCGCACGTGCTCAGATACAAAAGTTGAGTTACATAAACATGTGCAAGCGGCAACTGACGCAAAGCCGTGAAATAATCAACGAAATGCTATGAACTTACTGCTACCGATGACTTGTTGGATTGTGGAGCACTCTGCGAGAGAGAATTAGGACCGGAAAGATTAGCAGAAGGCCCTCCGTGGGCTTGATGTGCAGCTGGGTGCCCCGGCCCGGGTCCTAGCGGCACCATGTTTCAACGACTTGACTTTCAACGCACTACAATTTTCTTTGTTCGACACCCAAGCCAATCACTGATAAACACTGATTTATCACGAAATATGAAAGTATGAAAACGTACACTATTTAACTGACTAGCAAATCGCGATTTTATAAATCTTTCCACGCCAGTTTTTAAAGAAAAATGTATATCTGAGCGTCCCAATGCGTTCATTTCGCGAATAGCGAACAGTAGTGCCAACTTAACAAGATTTAAAATGTCTTCCCACCCACACACGTCTACCTACTGCGTGGGTCGCGCAAAGCCGGGTACACACATGATTCATAGATTATTCTAGAGTTACAATAAACGAAAATAAGAAGCATTGCAAATAATGGCTCTACATTATTATTTCAATATAAAAAGTTCATGTATATTATATAATATTAATTCGAAATCTTGACAATCTGAGCTTTAATAATACACCCATGAAAAAGATTTTTTTATATCGTGAATATACCTAATTATACTTTTCATATAAATAGAGTGGGCCGTACAACTAAAGCAAATAATATAGCCCCCCGGATTCCTTACATTAGAGCATCTACTTTAACACCGCCAAATCGAAAAGAAAGTGAATCAAAAGTTGCTTTGATTTGAGGTATTGATTAAAAATAATATTTACGGAACTTCAACATTTTGATTTTAGTTCGGTGTTGGAGAAATATATCGGACCTGTATAAAAACTCTTATAAAAATACAAACACAATAAAAACAACTAATTAGGTGATACTATTTAAGCACAACGTCAGCCAATTTATACACCATTTGTGCGGTTTCTGAGGTTGGTTCAGCAAGAATGTGGGATAAGGCATCGGTGTCTTACGGGCTTAAATTGGCTGACGTTATGAGTGCGTCCCGCAGGGCACGATTCTTTTTACACTCTATAAGAATATGTTGTACATCCTCAATGGATCCACAGATGTCGCAGTTAGGGGAGCCAACCTACTTCATAAAAAAATTGAATTTATTAAGTGGTACATGACCGGTTCGCAATTGATGGGCCATAACAACTACTTTCCGAGATAAGTTAATGTTGAGAAACCAGGGAATCCGCGGCGGCTCACTCACAATAACTTTATACCAAATGCCTTTTTCTGTAGAGCGTTTTTCAAAATATTCTTTCCATACTGAATGAATCTTTGTTCTATAGCTACTGAAGACTTCTAGGTAACATGGGGCAAAAACAGTTTCTTGTCCATCTACAGCAGCCTGTTTAGCTAGTTGATCTGCTTTTTCATTTCCCCTTGAACCAATATGAGAAGGGACCCATTTTAATCTTATTCTACTATTATTTTTCAATACAAAGTATAGTTTTTATAACTCTAGAAAGGTAAACAAAAACATCTAGACATTATACAGACAAAAAAGAAAAATTAAGCTTACACAACCTCAAATCATAGTTGAGATACTTAATAATCTACTGGTTAATTTTTTGCTCGTGTTACAGCCCACCATGTATAAATACTCTATTGTAGTATTCCGTGAGTGTATTACGAGCCTACAAATGGAGGCAAACTTGTATATCTTTGTGCAATTATGAAAAACGCCTCAATTGTGATTTGACAGCTTTGACCTCTTTGACATTATTGAAGGTTAAAATTTGTTAGTGGAAGTGGCTGAAAAGTTAAGAAATTATTTTTTTGCCATAAATATCTTCTT
>JALPQI010011755.1:0-40532 GCA_025490895.1 Thaumatotibia leucotreta
GTTAAGACGAAGAATACAAGAATGGAAATCTCAAGTCTAAGTAAAATGATCAACATACAACTAAGAAAAGACCACCAATCTCACAGGCTAAGAACATTTGAAGATCACATCTCAAGAACAGGCGGTGTACAGAAGGCTATAAGAGAATTAACAGACAACAAACAATGGATTCCAACGCTACTCAACAGAGCAGGGAAGCAGACCAGCAAAAGACCAGACATACTACACACGGCAACGGAATTTTACAGAGACCTGTACTCAAAAAAAACGCGATCTGGACGCAACAGACCTCACTAACGAAGGAAACAACGACCAAATACCCTTTATCCTAAATAGAGAAGTAGAGAAAGCGATCGAAACGCAAAAGATAGACAAATCCCCAGGCCCAGACAATATAACTAATCAAATCCTAGTTGACAGCAAAGCCCAAATCGTTCCTACCCTAACTCTCTTATTCAACGAGGTGGTCAATACCGAAGTAATCCCAAAACAGTGGCTAACGTCGAATATTATATTAATACACAAAAAAGGGGAACACAAAAGATATCAATAACTATAGACCAATCAGCTTGATGTCCAACATCTACAAAATTTTCGCCAAGGTAATTCTGAGTCGCATATCCACTAAACTAGACGAGAACCAGCCCAGAGAGCAGGCGGGATTCAGAAGCGGATACTGAACTTTAGACCACATCCATGTTGTCAAGCAAGTCTTCGAAAAAAGCAAGGAGTACCACCTTCCATTTCACTGTTGCTTCGTAGACTATTGCAAAGCTTTTGACTCCATCGAGCATGACGCGATATGGCAAGCACTACAGAACCAAGGGGTAGAGAACAAATACACCAGAGTGATAAGAGAAATATACAACAACAGGATGAACAATATTGCTTTGCTCTTCCGCGATACAGAATGTGTAGCTAATTAGTGTAACCCGCTATAATTACTTGCGTATTTTTTGCATGCAATTAATTTTCCCACCCTCCCGCCGCAAAAATAAATACGCAAATAACTATAACAAACCACCACCAATAACACTATACTCGACACGTGTTTCGCCTCTCTACGAGGCATCATCAGGAGTTGACGATGTTGTCGGTCTGGTGTCCGGCAACAGAATGAGCTGCAAAATGATGGTTTGGCTATGGGTTCACCATTGAGTCCTTTAATGGCTGATATTTTTATGGATGACTTTGAAAACCAGCATATTGTAGGTAATAGGGATATTTTGTATTATTTTAGGTACGTGGATGATTTAATTATTTGTTGGACGGGCAGTGTGACACAGCTGGATGCATTTTTTACTGAGGTTAATAACAAGCACCCGAAAATTAAGTTTAAGAAAGAATTAGAGCAAGACAATTCACTTAATTTCCTGGACTTGACGATCACAAGGGTTAATAACAGACACGATTTCCGAATTTTCCGTAAGCCTACACAGACTGACGCAGTTATACCAGCTTCTTCTATACATCCGTGGCAACATAAGTTAGCGGCTTTTCATTGTTATGTGCATAGATTGTTGACTGTGCCTCTTTCTGATGACCATTATCGACTAGAATTGAATAACATCTATCACTTGGCGGTTTCTAACGGCTACGATAAGTCAGTTGTGGATGGTATAATCAGAAAGAAACAGAATGGCATGATCAATAATATGTTGTATGCTGCACGGCCGTCTGAACCCACCAAGAAATTTCAGGCAAGCATTACGTATGTTGGCAAACTATCAGATGATATTTACAAAGTTTTGAAGTCTAATAATATTAATGTTGCTTTTAAGACAAACAATACGTTACATTCAAAACTTTGTAACGGCAAAGATCAAATTGAGACGGGCAAGAAGTCTGGTGTGTATAAGCTAACTTGTGATGATTGTAATAAGGTGTACGTGGGGCAAACGGGCCGTAATTTTAACACAAGGTATAAGGAGCATGTTACATCTTATAGGCATAACCATCCAGAACGTTCAAATTTCGCGAAGCATTTGATAGAGAGTGGCCATAGTTTATCTGAGGACCACTCTTTTAATGTTCTGCACGTTTGTGATAAAGGTTTACGTTTGAACGTTCTGGAACAATTGGAAATAGTTAGGTACAACGGTAGAGGTGTAATTATTAACGAGCAGCTGAATGTTGCGTCATCGCCGTTATTACGAATTTTTTCCGTTGCCAGGGGGGGAGAAGGGGGGTAGGGGGCGGGGTCAGGGTGAGGTTATAAATATGGCCGACCAGACAGGACAGCTCATTCTGTTGCCGGACACCAGACCGACAACATCGTCAACTCCTGATGATGCCTCGTAGAGAGGCGAAACACGTGTCGAGTATAGTGTTATTGGTGGTGGTTTGTTATAGTTATTTGCGTATTTATTTTTGCGGCGGGAGGGTGGGAAAATTAATTGCATGCAAAAAATACGCAAGTAATTATAGCGGGTTACACTAATTAGCTACACATTCTGTATCGCGGAAGAGCAAAGCAATATTGTTCATCCTTGAATATGGACTTCCGCAAAGTAACGCCTGATTCAATTAATTATACAACAACAGCTCTGCCAAAGTACAAATGGAAAGAGAAGGAAAAGAGATAAGAATACAAAGAGGTGTCCGGCTGGGCGACCCCCTCTCGCCAAAGCTGTTCTCAGCTGTCCTAGAAGAAGTGTTTAAAAGAATGAACTGGCAACACCGAGGAATTAACATAAATGGCTCAGAGCTATCACACCTCAGATTTGCTGACGACCTGATAATTTTCGCCAATACAAAAAATGAATTACAACAGATGCTTATAGACCTTGACTTAGAAAGCAGTAAAGTAGGGCTACTGATGAACACATCCAAAACCAAAGCCATGACAAACAATACAGAAATTCCCTTAACAGTCCACAACAAACCAATAGAGTATGTACAGGAATACTCCTACCTTGGACAAATCATCTCCCACAACGACCTTACCACCAAAGAAATAGAAACCAGGATTGGAAATGCTTGGAAGCGATATTGGTCATTTAAGGAGGTCATGAAAAATAAGCAGACTGACATAGCCATAAAGAAAAAGCTCTTCGACACATGCATACTACCAGTGTTGAGCTATGGATGCCAAACATGGGCCCCCACGAAAGCCCACGTTAGGAAACTAGAAGTATGTCAAAGATCAATGGAGAGAAGCATGTTAGCCATAAGATCTGATAGAATAAAAAACAAAATAATCCGGAAAAGAACTAAGCTAACAGACATCACATACACAATTAGAAAAAATAAATGGCGTTGGACGGGACATATTATAAGAGGAAAAGAGAAATGGACAAAATCCATCCTATATTGGTATCCTAGGGACAGAAAACGAAACCGTGGAAGACAGTTCAAGAGATGGGCTGACGATATCAAGGCTACAGCCGGAGGACTTTGGACCAGAGTGGCAACTCCGAGGGAAAAATGGAAATCTATGGAAGAGGCCTTTGTCAATAGACAAACAGATTAAAATTTAAATAAGTAATAACATTTGTAAATATATGTAAACATGTAATATCTGAATAAAAGGCTTATATTATTATTATTTCCTTTATTTATTACTTTTCTTAGGTTAGGTATTTTCATAATATGATTATAAAAGTAAAATACAATAAAACATACAAAACCAATACAAAACATATAAACACATTATAAAAAACCTAACCTAGGGTGCCGCCGGCAACGGGGCGGGCCCAAGCTGCCGGTGGTTAAGGTCGCAGAGAGAGGAACCGACGGACTATCCGCGCCGTGTCCAGGATTACCGCCTTCTGCATCTGACCCTTGATCCAGCCATCTAGCGAGAGACTCTTAAGATGTTGGTCGAGACTCTTCGCTATTAAACCGTTCGCTGTAACGACTATCGGGACTATGATCGTCGAGTCAACATCCCACATGGCGGTTATCTCGTGGGCCAGGTCTAGGTACTTACTGGATTTGTCCTTCTCGGCCTTCACGAGATCTCATCATGGGGGATGGTGACGTCGACGAGCACAGCCCGGCGTTGCGATCGATCTACCAGCACGATATCAGGCTTATTGGCTACAATAGTCCTGTCCGTGATGATAGGTCGATCCCAATAGAGCGTGGCACGA
Source organism: Thaumatotibia leucotreta (assembly GCA_025490895.1). Classification (NCBI taxonomy): domain Eukaryota; kingdom Metazoa; phylum Arthropoda; class Insecta; order Lepidoptera; family Tortricidae; genus Thaumatotibia; species Thaumatotibia leucotreta. The sequence goes on from JALPQI010011755.1 coordinate 4,095, forward strand.
CCATTTTCGAGAACTGGTGCAGTTGTGTACTTATAGTACGGCACTTCGACGTCCACAAGGCCGTATTGAAGAGCAAGCTGCTGGTGTATAATACTGGCTACGAGGTTATGTCTGTGCAAGTACTCGGTGTTAGCAATCTGAGAACAACCGGAAATAATATGCCTGAGTGACTCACCGGGACGGCGGCATGCCCGACAAATGTCGACCGTACCGTCCTTCAGGATATATTTCCGGTAGTTATTCGTCATGATAACCTCGTCAGCTATTGCACAGGCAAAACCCTCGGTTTCTCCGAAGAGGTCCCCGAATCGTAGCCAGTTCACCGACGCGAGCAGATCTACGTCAGGTCCCGTGAGGGCCTTGTAGAACCGCCCGTGTAGCTCCTTGCTCTTCCATACCGCCTTGCGGTCCTCGGTGCTTAGTACCACAGGTTTGCGCCAGTTCTCTTTTGCCAAGGAGAGCGGCGTGAAGTTCCGGTCTACTGCCACCACATCACGATGCATCCCGCACTCATTGTTAAGAAAATAGTTTCTAAGATTGTACACCTCGTGGTTGTGGAGGTTTTTGGCATTTAAGAAGCCGCGGCCCCCACACCTCCGCGGGATGTACAATCTCATAACTGATGAGCGCGGGTGTAGCATTCGATATGTGGTGAGCAGTGTACGGACCCTTCGATCCAGGGCGTCCAGCTCGGTCTGAGTCCACCTTAGTACGCCAAAGGAGTATATGAGTATGGGCATTACCCAAGCGTTGAAGGCGCGCACTTTGTTGCCTCCTGACAAAAGACTGTTAAGTACTTTTGTGAGCCGGCTGAAAAAGCGCTCCTTCACCGCCTGTCTAATTCCCATATCTTCAATACCCAAAGACTGTGACATACCAAGGTATTTATAGGTTTCTGCTTCCGAGATAGATCTGAACGACATTGTCTCAGAAAGCTGTAAATTTGCTGAATTTACTACTTTCCCCCGCTGCACATGTATAACCGCACACTTATCGACACCAAACTCCATATTGATGGCACTACTGAAAACTTCTGTGGTTCGCAGTAGCTCCAACAAGTCTTGGCTATTTGGCGCAAATAATTTGAGATCATCCATGTACAGAAGGTGAGAAATGACTTCACCCTCTCTCCGAAGCCGGCAACCTAGTCCTGAATCCTTCAGCAGGGTACTGAGGGGATTCAGAGCTAGGCAGAACCATAAGGGACTCAGACTGTCACCCTGGAATATTCCTCGCTCGATCCTTATGAAGTCCTGCGGGCCAGAGGGGTCATCTCCGCCTCCTGGTTGACGAAGAACTGTGGTCCACTGCCCCATACATGCGCCGAGAAAGGATCTTAAAGCTGCATCAATTTTATACAGCTCCAAGACCCTCTTCAACCATGAGTGAGGCACCGAATCATAGGCCTTCTTGTAGTCAATCCAAGCGGCGGAGAGGGCCCCTTTGTTACGCCGGACTTGCTGGCAAATGGTCATGTCGATGAGGAGGAGCTCTTTAGTACCACGTGACCCAACCCTACATCCATTTTGAGCAGAGGCCAGAACATTGTTCGCAACAATGTGCGTGTTAATTTTTGCTCTCAAAATGGATGTAAGCCCAACTAACATTTTAGCGATAAAACTAGTTCTACAAAAGCTGTATATTCTTTCGATTAAACACTGATAGCGATAGTGTGCCCTAAAATTTAGCGATATAGCACGCTATAACTCTCTTATAGGCGCAAATAGGCACCGCCGTTAGAGCTCGAAGTTCTATAGTGGTTCATTTTATGCGCAATAGTGATATACTAGTGATACAATAGTGCTACAATAGGGATAATTGTTGCCGGGACTGACAATAAAGGGCTAGAGCAGCAGTATATTCGCTTATAGTTCTAATAACCGCGTAAAATGTCATCTTGTATCACTTAAAGTGTTACAAGCGGACTGCTATAGTGAAAATAATTGCTGTGCGTCGCTATAACCGCGTAAAATGTCATCTTGTATCACTTAAAGTGTTACAAGAACACTGCTATAGTGAAAATAATCGCTGTGCGTCGCAATATGGAATCTTTTATAGCTATAATCGTTTGTGTAGTTTTAAATGTCAAAATATTTAATACAATTTCAATCGGTTTGTGTTGTGTGCAATGAAGATTGTTTGTAATGGCGACTTGATGGATTGTGAAATCATTACCAGTTGAGTAGGTACACAAAGTTTCATGACGCGTATTGGTGAATTCAACCAAAATTCTAATGCAATTGTTACTTTTCTGTCATTATATGTGGTATTTTGCATCTCAATTTTCAAGCGCCTCGTAAATTTACAAGTTTTAACAAATTTGGTATGCTAAAAGTACTGTAGCCTAGGTTATGTTTGTTGAGTAAGTTAATTATAATCTTTAGTTTTGTGAATGGTTATGCTACACATACTAGATATTGTAATATTAGAACAATTACGTTAACAATTGCTGCTTTATTACCATATTTCAAGCATTTTTTTGTAAACAAAAATGGCGTTTCACGTTGTAAACACATGATTAACTCTAAAGGTGATAATTTTATCTCAGGTAGAACTGACAGTTTTAAATGTATTCCCGATAACCATTAAAGGTTATAGAGCGAGGTATCTTATACCTCAAAGCGTTAAAAATAACTTTAAGTGGTAATAATGTTCATGTAAACACTCTTGTAGAGCTACGGCCATACCGCTGTTATAGCACTTCAAGCTCTAAAAAGCTCAGTGATTTAATAGGGAAAATTATGTCTGTTGTATCACTAAATTACTAAGTGCTATAAGAACTCATGTTACCACTCTTAAATGGCTTAAGGTTATTTTTATAGCTTTTGTTACACTGTAGGCGGCATTAAGCACTGAAAGGCAAACATAACACGATTATAGAGCTACAGCGCGAGTAAGTTATAATAGGCACCCCAAAAGAACCTCGAGTGTTAAAATATCCTTAAAGTGGTAACCATATCATATAAAAAGGCAGTTAATACCACCTTATTACAGCTTTTAGCCACAATATGCAATCTTATGTCTATTATGTCACCTTACTAGCACCAGTGTATTAATAGGACTGTTTATTTCCATAGTATCACCTAAAACTATTATTATGCGTCTTATAAAACTACTATATCACTCAGGATTCTAAATGAGTTCCTGTTATAGCTAATATGTTTGTTGGGAGGAGCTTGTAGAGTGTAGGCAAGCACGTGATGGGTCGATAGTTTTTCGGTTCCGTGGTACTACCGGACTTGTAGAGCAGGAAGGTTACACCTGTTGTTAAGGAAGGAGGCAGGGAACCAAGCTCAATGGCTTGTTGGAATTGCGCTGCTAATCGCGAGTGCGAGCACCGAAACCATTTTATCCAGAAGTTGTGCAACCCGTCCGGTCTAGGACTTTTCCAGTTCTGGGCAGGTCGGATGGCACAACTGACGTCATCGGGGCTGATGGCAACTGCCTCCATAGGTTCGATGCTCTCGCACTCACGTTCAACAACGTTCATCCAATCGCCCTCCATGTGTCCGACGGGCGCCGACCAGATGCTACGCCAGAAATCAGTCATGGCAGTAGCATCCGGCAGACGCGCGTCGGACAAATGATGATCGGTTTCCTCCCACCTTCGGTATAACTTCCTTTGGTCACTTTGGAAGAGACGGTTTTGTTGAAATCGATCCACACGCTCTCTGTAGCGGCGGATACGGCTTGCCCATGCATAAACTTTCTGCTTCAGAAAGTCAATGCGCTCTGTGAGGTTGGCCATGTAGTCGCAGGGCATAATGCCCGTTCCTGCGAACGCCTGTTTCACAAAGCGCATTACTCGGGGGCGGTTATTTCCCCCCCTGAAGCAGATCAGCTTTGCAATGAGGGTCCTAAACGAGTCGATACGACGCTCGATCCGCACTTGCCACGCGGGGACACCTCCGGCGGTCCTAGGTGCACGGTCATATATTATTATTATTATTACCATTCATTTAAAATACACCATTTAGTTGTATTTTAAGCATTTAGTGTAGTTTATTCAAACTACAAAAATATGCTTCTCAAAACTCAAAACACAAATCACAGCAACAACTAGTCCAAGAGCCAGTGAACCCTGAGAGTAACGGTCTTCCTGTAAGGTTAGAAATTTGTATACTAACGGTTTATGGAATTCTAAGAGCAATAGCCATGACCTGGCAGGCGTCAGCCCTGCACGTCATCAGGCCCTTTATTTTTTGAACTGTTAAGTAAATTGGATTTCAAAACTTGTTTCTGTAAGTTTGAAAAATTTATAGGATAAAGTTAATTTATTGTACATCTTAAAAAAAAATTGACAGGCGATTACAATAAGCAGAAGTATATGACAGGTCAATTAGAAAATGCACAGTTGATGAGGTAAAATAAACTTCATCCTGTATACTCGACATTTTTATATGTCTTCAAATGAACGTCTCGGAGTAAGTATGTGCAATTCCAGGCGGTTTTGAACAGCATAAGACCTTGCCAGGCGAGGAGATGGTTAAGTAAATTGGGTTTCAAAATTTGTTTCTGTAAGTTTGAAAATTTAATAGGATAAAGTTTATTTACTGTACATCTTAAAAATAAATTGACAGGCGATTACAATAAGCAGAAGTATATGACAGATCGAATAGAAAACGCACAGTTGATGAGGTAAAATAAACTTCATCCTGTATACTCGAAATTTTTATATGTCTTTAAATAAACGTCTCAGAGTAAGTATGTACAATGCCAGGCGGTTTTGAACAGCATAAGACCTTGCCAGGCGAGGGGACAGTTAAGTAAATTGGGTTTCTTAACTTGTTTCTGTAAGTTTGAAAATTTAATAGATAAAGTTTATTTATTGTACTTACATCTTAAAAAAAAATACAGGCGAGTTATCGCTGGTTAGTCGCTAGTAGTAGTAGAGTAGTTGCTAAGGGCGTGCGATTGAGAGGTGCAACTGTCCCCTCGCCTGGCAAGGTCTTATGCTGTTCAAAACCGCCTGACATTGTACATACTTACTCTGAGACGTTTATTTGAAGACATGTAAAAATTTCGAGTATACAGGATGAAGTTTATTTTACCTCATCAACTGTGTATTTTCTAATTGATCTGTCATATACATCTGCTTATTGTAATCACCTGTCTTTTTTTTTAAGATGTACAATAAATTAACTTTATCCTATTGAATTTTTAAACTTACAGAAACAAGTTTTGAAACCCAATTTACTTAAGTGTCCCCTCGCCTGGCAAGGTCTTATGCTGTTCAAAACCGCCTGGCATTGTACATACTTACTCTGAGACGTTTATTTGAAGACATATAAAAATTTCGAGTATACAGGATGAAGTTTATTTTACCTCATCATTTGTGCGTTTTCTATTCGATCTGTCATATACTTCTGCTTATTGTAATCGCCTGTCAATTTATTTTTAAGATGTACAGTAAATAAACTTTATCCTATTAAATTTTCAAACTTACAGAAACAAATTTTGAAACCCAATTTACTTAACTGTCTCCTCGCCTGGCAAGGTCTTATGCTGTTCAAAACCGCCTGGCATTGTACATACTTACTCTGAGACGTTTATTTGAAGACATGTAAAAATTTCGAGTATACAGGATGAAGTTTATTTTACCTCATCAACTGTGCATTTTCTAACTGACCTGTCATATACTTCTGCTTATTGTAATCGCCTGTCAATTTTTTTTAAGATGTACAATAAATTAACTTTATCCTATAAATTTTTCAAACTTACAGAAACAAGTTTTAAAATCCAATTTACTTAACAGTTCAAAAAATAAAGGGCCTGATGACGTGAAGGGCTGACGCCTGCCAGGTCATGGCTATTGCTCTTAGAATTCCATATAAAGTTAGTATACAAATTTCTAACCTTACAGGAAGACCGTTACTCTCAGGGTTCACTGGCTCTCCAGCTAAACAGGCCTACTACCGCGAAAGTCGAAATTCGTAAATTTGGATTTGCCTCTGTCACTCCAACGAAGGCGTCATTAGAGTGAGAGAGACAAATCCTCGAAATTTACGAATCTCGTTTTTCCCGGTAGGGCCGCAGTTGACAACGTCTAACAGATTTTTTTTCTGTTATGACAGCTCATTCTCATTCATTTCATTTCAAGCATAATTTTTTACCTGCATACACTGGTTCCAGTTGTGCGATACGAATCGGAGCCAGTGTGACATCCACCTAAGGCACTGGCCTGCTACCGCGAACATCAAAGTTCGCAAATTGCGGGGATTTGTCTCTGTCACTCCAACGAAGGCGTCATTAGAGTGACAGAGAAAAATCCCCGAAATTTGCGAATTTCGATGTTCGCGGTAGCAGGCCTGGTCTCACCGCGAGCTACTAAGCTATGAACTATCGGCTATATACACGAACAAAAGATACGCACTCCTGTTTAAATAAAAGAGACACGGCGATACTCGCCTGGCGGTGATAGCTGATAGTATCGAAAGAATCCGCTCATAAATATGTTACGACGTTCTTATTACACAGAATTAGAGTGCGTTGGGACATAGTTTTGAAAATTTTTGTGTACACCTTATTTTGTCTTTGACTGTATAGATTACCTGTAATATTAATCTGAGCATGTGTCGCATTAATATGTAATCAACTGAAACGCAAAACGTTTTCCTTATATTTTGACAGTCATCGAAAAGAGTACCGTACTGTCAAACTATACTTTTCTCTCTTTCACTTAACGTGTGACGTCACAGAACTGTCATCGTATTTGCTTGCGGCTTTTTACTCATTTATTTGCAGAAATCAGAAATCAGAAATCAGAATTTTTTATTTGTCAGAACACAGTTATAAAAGATCTTATAAAATAAAACGTCCTTGCGTTCAACATGCATGCATGTGTACAAATAGTTGATTAATTGTTCTAGAAAAAGTATTGATAGATGTCATAAAAGCAATAAAATAATAATAAAAATCAGTAATTAACATGTCAGTACATTTTTATAATTTAAATATTCCCTTACACTGTAAAAACAATTATCCATCAGCCAATTCGTCAATTTATGTTTAAAGATATTCCCCGATAATGCCCGCAAATTGTTTGGTAAATTATTAAAAATAGTTATACTGGCATTGAAAACATTTATTTTGTATATGTCCTTGTGACTGGGTGGTTTGTACAGAAGGGACATAAGATGTGGTCTTGTCCGTCTTTCTATAACTTCACTCCGTAATTTGAAGTGTTCGGGATGTTCTTTGGCAAAAACACATATGTCCCTTATGTACAAACATGGTAGCGGCAAAACATTAAGTTTTTTAAATAGAGGAACACAGCTATCATCCATCCAAGCATTGCTCATCGCCCTAATACACTTTTTTTGAATTTTAAAAATTCTATCAGACTCTACAGAGTTACCCCACAAGATCAAGCCATAACTGAGAACCGAAGACACATACCCATGATAGGCAGTACGCTTAGCACATGATTGTTGCGACAGTATGTCGCGGCGAGACAGATTTCCCGTCTTTTACTAACTAAAGAGGGACGGATACTACGGATAGTCTATCTCGCCGCAACATGGTGGGCTTATTGGTAGGCGTCAGCGTGTGAGGGTTGACGACCAGTTCTCGGACTGGTGTGAACTCTCCGCTGGCGTTCCGCAGGGCGGTGTCCTTTCTCCGCTCCTTTTCTCAATTTTTATTAATGGTATCACCAGGTCACTTAATTCGTCTTATCACTTATATGCGGATGACCTGCAGATTTATTCAGCGGCTAGTATTGAAGAATTAACTAGTTTAGTCAATGACATAAATGGAGATTTAGAATTAATTCGTTGTTGGGCCCGCAATTATGGATTGAAAGTGAATGCGAAGAAATCGCAAGCAATTGTTATTGGTAGTCCTTACTATATAAATAAGCTCTCAGACATGACGGTTCCGGACATTTACTTTGGTGAGACACCTATCCCATTATCATCGACTGTGCGAAATTTGGGTATTACCGTGGATCAGACGCTTTCTTGGACACCCCACGTGGCGGAAATTAGCCGAAAGGTGTTTACGTCTCTTCATTCTTTGAGACGTCTACAAAACTTTCTTCCATTTCAAACGAAAGTTACCCTTGCGCAGTCTCTCTTACTCCCACTTCTAGATTATGGGGATATTGCATTCCTGGACCTGAGGGAGGAGCTGCTTGATAAGCTCGAACGTTTGCAGAATGTGTGCATCAGATACATTTTTGGCTTACGTAAATACGATCATGTTTCTCAATTTCGTTCTCAACTTGGCTGGCTTCCGATTCGCCGTCGCAGAGACCAGTGGCGTATCTAGGGGGGGGCAGGGGGGGCTCGTGCCCCGGGCGCCAAATCAGAGGGGGCGCCAAAACGGCCAAAATTTTTGATATACTTTTGCATAATTTATCCATTAAAAAAAAATTAAATTCATAAAATGCTAGACTGGTACATTTTCCCCGGGCGTCAAATTAAGAGGGGCGCCAAATTGGCAAAATATTTTGATTTTATTATGCATAATTTACATATGAAGAAAATCTGTAGGTACCTATGCATAAATTTTAGAAAGATACATTTTGCCCGGGCGCCAAGTTAGGGTGGGCGCCAAATTAGGGAGGGAGTTAAATCGGCCAACATTTTTGATTTCCTTGTGTATAACCAACACACAAAGAAAATCTTTATGCGTAATTTAAAAAAATGCTAGATTGGTACATTTTCCACGGGCGTAATATCAGGGGGGCTTCAAACCAGCCAAAAATTGTTATTTCCTTATGCACAATTTACACATAAAGAAATCAAATTAGGGTGGGCGCCAAATCGGCCAACATTTTTGATTTCCTTGTGCATAATCGACTTATAAAGAAAATCTTTATGCGTAATTTAAAAAATGCTAGATTGGTACATTTTTCATGGGCACAATATCAGGGGGGGCTCCAAACCAGCCAAATTTTTTTATTTCCTTATGCATAATTTACACATAAAAAAAAACAAAAATGTTTAGTTATGCCTTAATTAACAAAATGCTAGAAAGGTCCATTTTAAAACTTTATTTCAAAAAGTACTGTATTTCCGTAACTGTATTTTTTTAGTCTTTTTCTTTAGATTTCACTTTTTTCTTTTGTTAACCACGTAATGCCTTATGTGCAGAAATTTAATACCAAAAGTATGGAAACAAGTTTATATCCTGGTCCTACATCAGGGTTACCAGTCACAATTTTCAAAGTATACGAAATAAGACACTGAAATTATACAAAATCCAATAAAATTATACAAAACAAAGTTTTGTCCTTGGAGTGACAGAGATAGTAGTACGAAATTTATAATATTCTCTTCATGTATCCAATTATACAAGCGGATTCAGTATACATAGAGCAGGCAAATTATACAAAAATTGCATCCAATTATACGATCTGGCAGCCCTGTCCTACATGTACATGTACATGTAGTAATTATTAGCTTCGAACAAAGCCTATATTCGGACTTTGATACATTTGCGACCTTTGATTGTAGGGGGTGGATTTTTTTATGGTTATGCACCCCTAATGGCGTCTATTATTTTGACCAAGTTTCAGCTTCTTATATTTGACAGTGACTTATGTCACTTATACGGTTTTCAGAAAATAACGTTTTTAGGGTTCCATAGCCAAAATGCCAAAAACAGAACCCTTATACTTTCGCCATGTCCGTCTGTCCGTCTGTCCGCAGCATAGCTCAGTGGCCGTTAATACTAGAAATCGGCAATTTGGTACAGGTATACGTATATAACATGCCAACAAAAGTACCACTTTGTAAAGAGTAGAAAAAAAAATTTTTCGGGTAGGTACGTCCCCAATTGGTGAAGTGGAGATGTTTTTTTTATTTGGTGTAATTATATAGTGTGGGTTAGTCAATATTTTCGGAGATAATCGCTCCAGAAGAAAAAAAAATCCCTCTTAGTTTTGATCTGAAGGTCCAAAAATATTTAAAAAATCATGAATCACTGTGCTTATAGAATAATTTTAAATAAAACTATTTTGAACATAATCGCTCAGCCGTTTTTGAATAACTACGTAACCCTACACTGAGCATGGCCCAACATGCTCTTGGCCGGTTTTTTCTTATTAAGTACCCACATACTTTTTTAAATTATTAGTCCGTATTTTATTAACTGAGACCCATCTTTACAGAAAATACTAATATAACTTGTTTAAATAAAAGAAGGAAATAAAAGGAATCGAAAAATTCTAACTTTTTTATACTACTAGGTACTTCATACCGTTCATACCTAAAAACTACTACTAATTTCTAAATTAGTTTTCTTGTCAATCATTCACGTTAGTTGTATATGTATAGATAAAATCACTAAATCTCTTGTTAGAATGTACAGTGTGTAAATATACACAGACAGACATTGTAGTTGAGGTAACAAACATAAAAAAAATATTAGTCGAATTGAGAACCTCTTCCTTTTTTGAAGTCGGATGAAAATCAACTTTTTCTCCTGCCTAGTAGGTTGAATTTTGGAAAATTTTAAGTGTTCCGTACTAACTAGGAACCCTTTAAGGTCAGTTAAGGGGGGGGGCGCAAATTTGGCGCCTGCCCCGGGCGCCTTTTACCCTAGCTACGCCCCTGGCAGAGACGTACATATCCTGTCCTTGCTTTTTAACGTACTTTTCAATCCTTCTTCGCCTCCTTACCTTTCTGAAAGATTTCTTTATTTAGCCGATGTCAGTAATCACCGCTTGCGTTCAAGTGCTAACCTAACTCTTGCTTTACCATGTAATAAGTCGCGAACTTACTCTAAATCTTTTTTGGTGCATGCTGTGAAATTGTGGAATGGGTTGCCGCTGTCCCTCAGACAGGCTCAGTCTGTAACGTCACTCAAGAATGGTCTGAAGAAGTTGTGGCTCTCCGACAGTTTGTGAAATGGTTGAGTATTTTATTTTATTTATAGATAAGTAGTATATGTACATATATGTATTTTACATTATAACTATATGTGTAGTATATGTACGAATTTAGCGTAGTAGGTAATATACTATATAATTACATTGGTATCATTCAAATCACGCACTGTACACGTTTGTTTGTCTATCTCTTGTTCCATATAGTTCACTCTTTTGCTCAAAGGTTAACTGGAAGAGATCCCTTACAGGGATAAGTTCGCCTTTGTACCTGTTTGAATTGTTGTGTATTTTTTTTTTACCTGTTTTTTTGTGTACAATAAAGAATTTACATACATACATACATACATGTTGTCGCATTAATCATCCTGCTAAGCCTACTGTTTTGGATTTATGATCGACTTAAAAGAGGTTGTTATGAACTTTAATGACTGGCCTTTTTCTAAGCTCATTTATTTTTGAAGCCTTGGATTTGCTCATATATTTATGAACTCATATTTTAAAGACAAACGGGTCTTAATCGCGTAAACTTACGTTTAATTATATCCTGACGTTTCGGGCATGACGTTACACCCGTGGTCGCAGGCAGACAAAAACTCACTCATATTTTAAAGACCCGTTTGTCTTTAAAATATGAGTGATAATCGTGAAAGTTTAAATCAATATATTTATGAACTCGACTGTACAATTTTGAAATAGAAAAATTTAAAATAGAACCATTATTTTTTATTTCGAAGTAAAGAAAATAATTCTGAGCTTACAACCTATTTAAACATTCCAGGGCGCTTAGCCAAGTTGCCAATCGCTAACGCTTGGTAGCGTATCGTAGTTTTCCCTCTCTGTCACTCTTTCATATTAGTGCGATAAAGACAGTTAGCTGCCTTTCGTTTACGATTGACGATTAAGCGTTAGCGATTGGCAACTTGTCTAAGCACCCAGATTTCAAATTCCGTGTCTTCCCTCTCATTCGAATAGTACCGATATATTGAAATAGGTCGACAACTCCGAATTATTTTCTTTATGCTGGCTCCCCACAATGGGCCATCATGGTCATACGGGACGTAGCGTAGCTATACAGCAGAACGGGATGGCAGTATTAGTCATAACTGCGTCCCTTATCATCGCTCATCGGCTCATAGTGGGGAGCCAGCATAAAAAAAATATTCGGATTTGAGAACCATTTCAATATTACGGATTTAAAATTCCGCATAGACATATAAAATTGATAGACCGAGTCTATTTTATCTGTGGGTGACGCCGGCAATGCCTGTCAACGATCTTTGTTTGGGTATACTAGTGCACCTAAACCGCAAATAGTAAAAGTGATTAAAATAAAGCTTTTCATGTATATTTCTGTTCGATAAGTGCACGGAATGTGAAAAAAGTGATGACTTGTGTGGTTCCAGGGTGTAAAAACCGCCAGGGTTACCTGAATGAACAAAATAAAGACATTACGTTTCACCGGCAATTTAGTTTTGACTTGAATTTTAAGATTTCGAACCTTATTAAGGTAAAAGTAACTGAAAATCTTATTCAATATTTGTTGTCGGATACATATGTGTAGTTTTGTGATTAAACCATTTGTATTTACATTTGTAATGTAATTATAAATAGTGGGATTCAAACATTTGTATCGCATAGTGTGGTACTTAAGAGACCGATCGTGATATCGATAAATGTATTGATAGTCAACTCAAAAATGAATCGATGTTTTTAATGTCCAACAGGTTTCCACTGGACACTGAACAAAGGCTATTATGGGTCAAAAATATCAAAAAAGCAGACGACTGGTACCCTAAAGAGTATTCAAAAATATGCTCCGCACAATTTTAAGCTGTTGTTTCAGGCAAGGGTACGCGCATAAGTGATTACATTCTGACGTACTACCCACCATATTTGGTAATCATCCAATGTCATGTCAACCAGCAAGTAAATTAAGTTTAGTTTAATAATGACGCTCATGTGATACTTGTGTAGACTGATTAATTTAATTATAAAGAAGCCATCATACCAAAATTGTTAGGTATGCTTTAAGGAATGATAAGTCCATAAAACATGTTATAATGAGAGTTTTCTGAAATCACCAGGGCGGGAGCAGGTCCAGAAACTTGTCTAAATTCTATGTTTATAGTTTCTGGTTTAAATATTTTGTAAAAGTTAAAAAAAATACATAAAAAAATTTAAACTTTATTTAAAAAAAAAAAAAACATTTACTTAGTCTTTCTTTGGGGCTAGATAATTGTGTTTCTTAGCGGGACCTTACGGCTAAGTGGCGCCAACTAGTGGCATACGTTTTAGGAAACCCTCATTATGACATTTTAATTGAAGAAAATATTTCGTTAACTTTGTGATTTTATTTTTATCCTAAAATGTAGATTTTGAAATCACGATCGAAGAAGATCGTGATTTTGAGTAGGAAATAAGGTTTATTCCTACTGTATTCGCTACCTAATTTGGTAAAAATATTATTATTGACGATAAAAGTATACGATTGAAGACTGGACATCACTAATAGTAATGACATTTTATCTAGTCAGGTTGGTAGCATTGTTCAAGAAAATGGAGTCGTTGATGGAGTTGACGACCAAGTAGAGCTACTTTATTTGTCTCTTTTTCCTTATGGAATACGTCTTGAGATGGGGTGAAGGATGACAATAGTTTGTTCATGTATGTCTTAATACACGGAATCTTCCCTATATTTTATCTGTGAAAATTCCGTGTCTCCCCTCTCATTCGAATAGCGAGAGAAACGATAGTGAAGTTCAAATTAAACAGCCTCCATGTGTAATACGTCCACGCCTTCAAGTCTATGCTATTGTCCTACGCGAGAGTTTATATATATATATGAAAACTATTTAAATAGGTCCCAATAAAAATAAGTCTGACGTTGATACATCGAGACTTTGAGAGGTTGTCATTTATTGTAAACAAATCGTTAAACATTTTTTTGGTATTTTGTTAACTATTTTAAGTGTTACGGATATATTTGGCCGACTCAAAATTAATATTTTTTGATGCTTATCAACTCACTACAGGTTTAATTTGAATTCATTAATGTTATTTTTCGTGTTGTCACATTGTGTCAAAACGGAGGTCACGCACAATTTGTATGGGAAAAAAGAATCACTGTTTTCTAATTATCATCACAATATTTACGTGTTTTTACACTGCCTAAACCTTCCCTAGACCTCCACAAACATTTCAATACCAAGATAAGGTAGATCCGTTCAGCCGTTCTCGAGTTTTAGCGAGACTAACGAACAGCAATTCATTTTTATTTATATAGATTAAGTAGTGTGACTACTGACTGGAGAAAAATTAAAAGTACAAATCAAAATATTTGTTTAATAAATAATTTGATTTGTGTTTTCGCAATATGTTCAATAGATGGCAGCACCAGCTCTCTCTAGCTATTCTAGAAAACTGTAAAGTATTCTAATAGGAGGTGCAGGCATGTATTGCTTGCCCTTAGAGAATGGTCAAAGGCGCCTAGCCTTGTAAGAGATTGCATATACCCGAGAAATTTGACCGATGGTTGCTAAGACCGAGTGGCCGAGGGGTACAGGCATCAGCCGCGAAAGCTGAGTACGTGGGTTCGATCCCCACCTCGGACATAGGTGATCTTGGTCGTTTTTCTTTGGTATGTGACATCTAATATTTATAATTTATATAGTATTAAGTAGTGTGACTACTGGAGAAAAATTAAAAGTACAAATCAAAATATTTAGTTAATAAATAATTTGATTTGTTATTTCGCAATATGTTCATGTAGATAAGACTAAAATTATTTCACAATGAAAGGGATCGCCGCGTCGCTGCCGGCCGCTGCCATTCCGGTCTGAATCGGCCCTTATAATTAATTTCTGTAGAAACTAGTGTCTTAACTATGTCTTACCGAGTCATTAAATAGCCAAGGTATGCCGATACTCGTACTGCCGTCCTAAACATAAACACAGTAACAAGTTTTGAAATATCAATCAATTGTTTACTTTATTCTCCTCCACATTATGTTGCTAATTATTTAATATTTTAATTAGCAGCTAGCGCAGCACAATTTTTAGGATTCCATCTGTACCCAAAATAACAAAAAAATTTCGAAATTACTTCGTGCTATGTAAGTTTAAAAATTGTGTTACCCTATTTCTTAACCGGCAGTCCAAAAATGTGAAAAATTTAGGGAAGATAGGACACAACCTAAAATTCTAATCATAAATCGGATGACTAAATTCAGTCAACCGATTTATGATTAGTATTTTCCTCAAAAAATAATTTTCAACAAAAAAACGTTTGTGGCGAGTGGACAAACTACAATTGAGTGTACATGTGAAGTTCAGCAACTCAACTACAGATGCCGTAACCGGCGCTCATTTTCTGTCCCTCACACACTTGCGTGGTCTCACGTTTGACTTGTATTGTTGTTGCAGTCTGTCCTCGCGCCCGGCGACAGCTCGCGATGACTTGCTCCGTGAGGCTCGAGCGCCTCCGCGGCGATGAGGGACACACGAGCATGCGCGGTGGGGAGAAACCTTACACGTGTGAACACTGCGGCGAACGTTACACTGACAAGTTTATTTTAAGGAATCACATACAACACACTCACCGTTTGTCCGTACACCAAAAGTTATATTGTGCTTTTTGTAGTTCTAAATTTCATACGAAGTTGCTTTTACTAGAGCACGAGAAGAGAGATCATGGTGTGTCGTATTTCATGTGTGATGTGTGCGAGTACACGACAGGTCATAAGGACAATTTACGGGCTCATATAAATAATCACAATGTAAATACATGTCCCAATAAAGGTAATTCTCACAAACAACAAGAGATACGCGCCGGGAGAAAGACTTACAAATGTAGCACTTGTGATTACAAATGTAAAAGCAAAAGAAGCTTTCTACTTCACAAAATGACACATACTGGCAAGGAGCCTTTTCAGTGTAGCCACTGTGATTACACATGCCCCTGGAAATCAGAGCTTGTAACTCATGAAATGGTGCATACGGGACTGAAGCCATTTAAATGTAGCCTATGCAACAAAACATTCAGTCTGAAATCACACCTACAAAGACATGAGATGACACACGCTGGCGTTAAGCCTTACAAATGTAATTTCTGCGAGTACAGGTGCATTCAGCGTAGTCACTTAAAAGTTCACCAACGGATTCATACTGGAGAGCTGTTTAAATGCAGCACATGTGACTTGAAGTTCACTCAGAAATCAAACCTGCAAACACATGAGATGACACACACTGGCGTTAAGCCTTACAAATGTAATTTCTGTGAGTACAGGTGCATTCAGCGTAGTAGCTTAAAAGTTCACCAACGGATTCATACTGGAGAGCTGTTTAAATGCAGCACATGTGACTTGAAGTTCACTAAGAAATCAATCCTACAAACACATGAGATGACACACACTGGCGTTAGGCCTTACAAATGTAATTTCTGTGAGTACAGGTGCATTACGCGTAGTAACTTACGAGTTCACCGGAGGATTCATACTGGAGAGAAGCCGTTTAAATGCAGCACATGTGACTTGAAGTTCACTCAGAAATCAAACCTACAAAATCATGAGATGATACACACTGGTGTTAAGCCTTACGAATGTAATTTCTGTGAGTACAGGTGCATTCTGCGTAATCACTTAAAAGTTCACCAACGGATTCATACTGGGGAGAAGCCGTTTAAATGCAGCACATGTGACTTGAAGTTCACTCAGATATCACACCTACGAAGACATGAGATGACACACACTGGCGTTAAGCCATACAAATCTAATATTTGTGAGTACAAATGTATTAACTACTAAGATAGAGTTACGAAGGCACCGGAAGATTCATACCGAATAGAATATTTATTAGTATCCATTATAAACTGTAACTATGCTAGTATATATATATATATATATAAACAAGAAAGACACCTAAAAGGGAAACATTCCGGTGAACAACGTTAGTGTAGTGTCCGCGAGTGGTCGGGGAGGAGGCCCGCGATACTGAACTCGACGGTTGCTGTTTCCAATTGTCTGTCGCCGGTAGGTTCGCACGACCGTCCATGTATAGCTGTTATATCAGATGATGTTGTATCGAGGAATGTGTAACTTGTCATAAGATTGTTATATGACTATAATCACAAAAGACTTAATATATAATATAATACATATAATGTATGTATAATTGAAATATAAATAATGCCCCAAAAGTATAGCCTTTTTTTGATTATAATAGTTTTTCTCAAACATGCGATGAAATATTGTACGTAGTTATGTTATTGTTATAATAGGCTGCGAAGTATGACGTTTGAGGTGCGACTAGTACAACAGGTCGTTAAAGGAATTTAATACAGTTCTTGAAGGCCTAGGCCAGCAAAGTGCTCTTTTTTAATTCCATTCCACATAAATTTGTGGTACAGGCATCATGACATTCTCCTACTATGCAATAGGTACTATGCATATAATAAAATAAAACTTTGATATTTTTGTTATTTATTTCATTGCATGTTTGAGAAAAGCACTATACATACCTCGGCCGGAAATACCGGGTTGCCCGCCTCAGCCTAATTTATCAAAACTACTAATTGTCATCCAATAGTAGTTAAAAAAATGTCTTTGTTGTTTCGTACATCAATGTATATTTTACAAAAATATCCCTTCAAATATTTTTGATCTGTTGAAGGATGACCCGGTACTTATGTTCGCGAAGACATTTTAATTTTTTTTTTAGTTCTTAAAGCTAAGGCCACACATACTGCTCTAAGGAAATACATTATCATACTGAACGTGAAAACCGCGGAAACGCAACGAGTTTCTCCGCGGTTCGGCGTTTTTAGCCAGACCGAAACCGCAAGAAAAAAACCGCAGTGCGTACTAAGCCTATAGCGAGGAAACTCAAAATAGTACATTGTGCATCAAGGGAGGTAAGTACGGAATTACTAACGAGAGTGTTAGAAGCCCGACGCCGTAGCCGGAGGGCTTCTAATATCTCGAGTAAGTATTCCGCTTACCAACCGTGATGCATACAATGTTTTTCATCAGACTTGCCGACAAAAAAATGAGTTTTAAGACCAAATATTATTAAATGATGTACTTACATTTCTATGCGTGATGCATGCAAGCAATGGCGCGCTTAGACAGCAAGTGTGATGAAAAGGTAATTATATAGTACGCATGTCGAAGTCGGTGAAATTGACAATGTTGACATTTCTGTGTCTTGTAATTTCGTCTAGTCAACATACAGAACATTATCATCATTAATCGTTCATTTAAACAAAGGTTATCTAGTTATGGAATTTTAGGGCTTATGAATTAAATTCAGTAAAATATAAAGTAGGTTGTATTTTTCACCAAATTCTCAAACAATTTATTTAATTATAATTATTATGGAACGACTGATACATGAGCATTTTACGTTTTGTTATCTGTCATTTTAGTAGTGTAAATATAAATTGAATTCACGTACCATTTCGGTTATGCCGCGGTGTTTGAAGGCGAAAGTCTTTGACCAGTATGCATGGTCGCTTACAATGGGCCTCATAAGAAGCCTTTAAGGCACCCAGAGCCCCCAAAGGGCAATGGAGAAGAACCAAAGTAACCGATATAGCTCTCCGCCACGTACCGGAAAGCGCAACGTGGGTAGGCTCTCCACAAGGTGGACTGATGACCTGGTGAAAGTCACAGGAGCCCGCTGGATGCGGGTGGCACAGGACCGGTCATTGTGGCAATCCTTGGCCTATGTTCAGCAGTGGATGTCTTCCGGCTGATATGATGATGTTGGGCTAAGTACGGATCGGGTGAAGTGCAGATAAATCAAATATCTTCAGAACTAGACCTATTTTGTTATTGCCAACCACATAACGTTCAACGCCCTTTTCGCTTCATACACAATCGAACATACTTAGAGCGCGTTACTGCGCTCAATCATTGATTTTGTAAAAACAGTGTTTTTCAAGGCGCGCACGAAATCACTTGTAGTGTGATATTATATCAGCCCTAAGTGAATCCGCAACAAATACTAATAGATCTATCGAGCGTAACAAACTTGTAAAAATGCTAAACGTCGTATTATTGGCATTGGCTGGAACAAACACGTCAGGGAGGCTCATGGGAGGGCAAGGCGGTCATTTATGGTAATTTATGCTGGGATATCAACAGTAGATAAGTAAGTATTCACTTTGAAAAAATGTGTGTAGGTAGACTGAAGTCCATATTCTTATCTAAATCTAATTTGAAAAAGTGCCAAAATTATCAACACCAAATTAAAATGAATATATTGGCTAAACAACATTCATATAAATAAAATAATAAATAAATAAATATCTTGGGGCATCTTACACAAATCGACCTAGGGCCAGTTTCTCGAACACTTGTAACTTGTAATACTTGTATAAGTGGAAGCCTCTTTTTAACACTACTAATTAGACAAGGACTTCCGCTTGTATTAAAAGTTAAAGCTTTCGAGAAATAGGCCCCTAGCTTCCCGGTAAGCTCATTTAAGGTTTGTGATGTGGGTACCACACGACGATGTATATAAAAGATAGATACATAATATACAGGGTGTGGCCTGTAATAGGAGCAAAAAATGAAACGGTACACTAATAACCCAATAAATAGTCATAATTTAATAGTTAAAACTTAAAAAAAAAATTTTTTTCCTTTTTTTTATGTAGTTTTACTGCAGTCGACTTATACCAAAAAAATTAAATCGGTGTAACACAAAAAAAAAAATTTTTTTTTGCTAAACCAGTTAAAAAACCATGAGTTCAAAAAAACTTTTTAGCTCATTTAGTTTTATGTCCACTGAACTACCAATATGTTTAATCATTAATAAGGTACAATGTTGTGATACCTAGATACATCACTCATAGGTCGTAACTTTAACATACTGTTTCTCCTTAATGGATAACTTTAAAACACTGGGACCTTTTGCGAATAACTAGAGGCAGTCAGAGGAGTCTTCCATTTGATTTGTTGCTCCTGTTACAGGGCACACCCGGTATAAATAAATACACAAATAATGCCCTTGCCATGATTCGAACCCAGAACCTCCAGCTTCGTAGGCAGGGTCACTACCAATTAGGCTACGGCGGCTGACTATAATATAAAGAAAGAGTCTAGACGTGTGCGCCGCGCCGGCGTCACGCCGCCGCCGACCTTTTTCGCCACGCCGCCGCCGCCGACTAATCGTCGGCGTGAAATCGGCGTGGCCTTGACTGAATAACAGACTTTTTTCTTATGGGTTAATTACTAAATACTAAGCTTCGTATTTGCTTTATGCATTTACATAATGCTCCTATACAGGAAATAAAATGTCAGCCTATCGAGTCATTACACGTAGATACTTAGGCTCGATGACATTCAGCCTCCCGCACATGCCGATTTCGATTTTTGCACAAGCAACGTCAGGTTATACAGAAGACCGAGGGGTATAACTTGTCCCTCTGGTTAACGTTCGTGGCCTATGTAGCATTTGAATCGATCGAGACGTTTATGAAAAAACTGGTCAAGTGCGAGTCGGACTCGCGCGCGTAGGGTTCCGTTCCATTATCAATTTATTATTTAAAAAATACAGTTAAATCAACCTACATCAAAAACTATAGGAGATAATTTAATCAAACCAAAAATCGTTGATAGACTTTATTAATGTGCATAACATATATTTTTTTTAGAATTTTATATCGCGTAGTTTAAAAAATAGAGGGGGTGGGACACATTTTTCAGAATTTGAGAGCTGATATCTCGAAAACGATTTGCTTAAATAACAATGAGATGTATAAACCTTCATATCATTTTCAAAGACCTTTCTATTAATACCCCACACGCTTATATACAACTAAAAAAAAATTCTATCCCTCAGTTACATGTATGGAGGGCCCCCACCCCAATGGGTTTTTTTACAATTTAGTATCATAATCCTGTAGCGGTTCATACAACACATATCCTCACCAAATTTCGTTACTGTAGCATTTATAGTTTCCGAGTAAATCGGCTGTGACAGACGGACAGACGGACAGACGGACATGACGAATCTATAAGGGTTCCGTTTTTGCCATTTTGGCTACGGAACCCTAAAAAGGGGTTACCCCCTTAACCCCTTATTCATAAACAAATACTATACACTACTTCCAGCGGTACCAAGTAGACTTTTCCTTCTTGCGCCGATACCACAATGCCGGGGGTCGTGATTATCAAGTCATCAATTTCTCTTTTACGATCTTCCGCTAACGGCCCCGATCTTTAGCAGCGTGGACCACTTCAGCAACCTGAATGTTGAGCCTGAACCTGAACCTGAGTGTGGTGCGGATCCGGTCTGTCCATGGGGCTCGGACTTTTCCTTTTAAACTTTCCTGAGACAATAAGTTTTTACAGGTCTTTCAACTTTGTGGGCTATGTGTCCAAAGAACAAGTAACCAAGAAACAGTAGAACAAGTAAGCAAAGTAGACTACCGTTACTTATATTGTTGAGTCCAGTTCATCTTCAAGAACGGTATTCGAAACCCATACCATTGCAGCGAGGAGTACCCATACCATTGCAGTATGTCAAAACTGTTTGGTTGCTTTGGGAGATCTCTTTAAGTTTTTGGTCTAGAAAGGGCTTTGTCATCAACATCAATAGTGTGTATAATTATCAGTTATACCACCCACGTTCGGTTCGCAGACTATAAAGTAATTATGGCTGAAACCTTGGAGAACTTCAGCACTATACTCATTGATGCCCCGGAATGCGTTGGGCTTAAGATACAACGAAGATCAAAGAAGACCATAGTATGAAATATCTAGAATTTTTGATACAAACTGCAGTCAAGGTCTAAGCTCAAAGTCGACGAATATGGGGACCGCAGACAGACAGCTAGTCCAGTTGGGTGGATCAAATAGACCCGGACAGCACAATATCTTCTCAATCAATATCCCGCAGTATATTTCAAAACGAAATTCTTCTACCAAGTGTTACTTCTAAAACGTAGTAGATATTGTAGATAGGGGCTAGAAAATTTGCCGCATCGATCGGTTGCGATCTATTGTGGCAGCCCTGTTTTATAGTTCGTTACTAATACCCGTTGAGTCTAGGAAGTTCCAGATTCTTTGGGCTGTAATATTCTGTACCTCGTGAGGTTGAAGTACCTGTCTACCTAGCAGAGGATGTGCATAGCAGTTTCCTCTGATTCCTGGCAGAACCTGCATGTCGGTGCTTGTTTCTTACCCATTAGAAACATATGTTTGTTCAACTTGCAGTGTCCAGTTAGAGTTCTGACTACTGCACAAACTTTTTGTCTTTTGAGCCCAAGTAGCTCTTTAGTGCTTTTGTTGTTGAACCCCTGGATAAGAGCTTTCGAGTGAGCGTTGCCTTTAACGGAGTTCCATTTCTCGATTGCTCTCATGTTTTTCTCATGTTTGGTTCTATTCCGCAGAATGGTTCTGGGCCGACCATGGGTGTGTCTGCAGCCTTCCTGGCAAATTCGTCTGCTGCTTCATTTCCTTTGATATTGGAGTGTCCTGGCACCCATCTAAGTGTAACTTTGCTGGTGTAGGCCAGGGCATTTAGTTTATTCGAGGGACTCCAGTGCCAGCAGAGCAGCTTGACTGTCCGAGTTGATGCAGATGTGCTGGTTTTTTAGGTTTCTGTCCAGATTTATTTCCGCACATATATTTATGGCGAGGACTTCTGCCTGAAAGATTGAGGCCATTTTGCCCATGCTGACGCAGACTCTTGTGCTTAGGCCTCTCCCCGTAGATAAAGCACCCTACCTTTTCACCTTTCTTGGATCCATCTGTGTACCAAATGTGGCTTCCATTATTAACAGACATTTTGGTCGTTGGTCCATTTGTGTCTTGGGGGTATCTCTAATTTGTTCAGTCTGGTGAATTGACATACCGAATGCATGTCATCTGACGGCATGCTAAGGATTTTACTATCAAAAACCGAGGCCATAAGCTTGGTTAGCGCTTGTGAGCGCCATTTTGGCCTGTTTAGCGTACATATTCTGTAGACACACTGTTTGGCCTCCTTTTTTACTTGTAGGTGGAGTGGTAAGATGTTGAGTAATGCATCTAAAGCTGCCCCCGGTGTCGAGGAAAAAGCCTCTGTTGCTGTTAGGCAGGCGTAGTAGGTAACTATGGGCTTAGTAAAAATATCACTCAATGAGCTATTTAATTGATGGAAAGAGCAGTTCTCTACGAGATTTTAATAGGAAAAGGAATGTTAAGAGCCGTATAATAACTGAAAGCACCAACGTAGCTCAAAAACTGTGTGACTTGAAGTGGCAGAGTGGGCTGGACACTATCGGTCGCAAAATTACCGTTGGGGCAAGCAATTTCTTAAAGACAAGCATAAACTTGTCGACCCAGCATAGGAAAGCTCCCAATATGATGGACCGATGACTTAGCAAAGGTAGGTGGAATCTATTGGATGTGGGCATTGTGGGCTGCGCACTATTTATCTTTATCGCAAGCTATGATAGGGGATTTGGGGACCTAAGGCACTGGTCTCACCGCGAGCTACTAAGCTATGAACTATCGGCTATAAACACAAAGAAAAGATATGCACTCCCGTGTAAATAAAAGAGACACGGCGATACTCGCCCGGCGGTGATAGCTGATAGCTGGGCGAGTATCGCCGTGTCTCTTTTATTTACACAGCAGTGCGTATCTTTTGTTTGTGTTTATAGCCGATAGTTCATAGCTTAGTAGCTCGCGGTGAGACTAGTGCCTAATGTCCATGGGCAGATAATACGTATCCTTATTATCATCTTATAACGAAGATGAATAGAGTTAGTCCAAGTCCAGTCATTGTTGGAAATACATATTATGTTAAGACTTGTCCACGAAATAAAGTAGTTATTGCCGTATAATTATTTTTTTTAATGAGACAATACCTTGCATGGATGTTATTAGAAAGAAGAGCTCTTTGCCTTTCTTCTCAGACGCTGTTTTATTTTTATTTATATGGACTTTTATTTAAACTTCCTGAATTTTAGTAGTGTTTCTTCTTATTTTACCATTTTGGGTCATTTAGTGTCTCAATGGATCTTAACTAAATTACAATATCGATACTATAATAAACTGTGAATCTCGTGTCTACAATTTTAATGAACTATTTCAAGTCTAACATCGTTGAAATCGTCTCAGAAGATCGTACTTTTTTGGGCGTGAACTTTTGCATTAAGCATTATCTGAAGTTATTTTGATTTTGACGACTTTTAAGCGAATGCTTTTGGATATTGGATTGTTAAACATACAACAGAAGAATCAATTTATGGTCCCATGGCTGTTAGAACTACATGGGACTATCGTGTAACATGGGAGACTGATTTTACGATGGCTACTTTGTGATGATAGGAAGAGAAAACTGTTATCTATTGATCAGATGGTGGTTAAGATAATCATTAGTGGTGTTTATTGAACATTTATATCGTATTTATCTCAATTATAACAAAGAATACGATCGAATTCCGCTTTTTTATTCACGTGACCTTCACGCCGATTTCACGCCGAAATCACGCCGCCGCCGCCGACTTTTTGGCAAACGCCGCCGCCGACCATTTTGACATCGGCGCACACGTCTAAGAAAGACTATAATATAATTTTGGAAGTGGACTAACAAATTGAATGTACAGGCTGGCCTTCTCAGTGTCGATGGCGTTAATGACCCCACGGATATTGCAAATGTTTTCAGGGAGCACTTCACTGTGAAGCCTAACTTAGACTCACGCACGAACGATGCCGTCCCTGGGGCTGGGCATCTGGGCAATGACAAAAAGGTGATACAATACAATACCGGCTTGCGAAGCGGCGAACGCTATTAAGTCAATATCTGGAGGCAAATAACCAGGCCACGACGGCCGAAAATTTGCCTCTGTCACTCTAACGACAACTTCGTTGGAGTGACAGAGACAAATCTCCGAAATTTACGAACTTCGGTGTTCGCGGGAGCAGGCCTGCACTGCGCTATGCTGGTCAACAATAAAATAAATTAAAACAGCGTGCTTAACGCTCAATTAAGCAAAGTACTAACTCATGATAATCAGTTTGGGTTCAGACCCGGACTCGCGACTACAAGTGCTATTTCGAGCCTGAAGCACACTGTTGTGTGCTATGCATAGAGTATATTGAATAGTAGTGTATAGAGTTATCAGTCAAGGTTTTTGCTTGCAGCGCCATCTATTGATGATTCACGGCAACTTTTCTCATATATATACATATATATATATATATATATATATATATATATATATATATATATAATATATATATATATATATACACATCTATATGTATAGGTATATATATAGCTTTGTAGATTGGTAACCTTTGAAATAATGGACAAACAAAACCAGATCAAATCAAGTGTGAACTTGCCACGCATTTCTCATTTGGAATCAGCTGAAGAAGTTCACACATTATGTGACCTAGTTCTGTTCGCCCGAACTAGGATCGAGAAACAATAAAACAAAAAAAATATGTCACTTTCAAGTTTTATTTTTACACTAGCCTTATCCATAAAGTTTTTAGGTACTAACTTATTAAGCATCTGTATCATATATTATTTGCTATCAGTTTGATTGAAGTCGAATTAAAAAAACAGTAGCCGCATTGCACAGTTTTTTAATGTCGGCGAACGGAGCTCGTGGGACATTTCCATCTTGAAACGGTTTTTGCGAATGGCTTCCAATTTGCATATATATGCGTTTTGAGTAACATTAAAATGCTCACGCATTTTACCACAATTAGGCAAACAACACATTTAACCGCATCGCACCATTTTTACAAAAATCCAATCCATGTACAGTACATACATGGAAAAGCACAATTATAGGAGTCCAGAACAAGCACAGTCGTTGTATGAAATCACTAAAATAATATCGTTTCGATGCACTTCCAGTTCAAGCATCGAAGACAACCAAAGCGAAAATTTAATTATGGCCGACCTTGCAAAAACATTCCGTTCATTCAATATATTTTTTAAATGCATCTAAAATATTTGTAGCTAAAGAATTCAAATTGGACAAAAGTAAAAATACAAGTATAGCTAAATTAATATTACATTTCTCTATGTATGAAACAAAAATATTTTGAGAGCCAAGTAATGAAAAAAAACGAATACTTTGTCATTTCTTTCGTTTTGTTAACTGCGCGTAACGGAAAAGAAAATAGTGGCTGTACAGATAACACAAGATCTTGAAATTGATATCAACGCCCTCTAACGTTAATTTCCGGAAGCATATCCGATGACGTCATGAGTACATCAAATTCACTACTTCAACTAAGTGAAAACACCGTGGTGCTATGTAACTAGAAGCACGCCGGTCTGTGCCTGCTGCCTCGACCTGTCGAAGGCATTTGATGTGGTGTCTTATGACCTACTCTCGAAAAATCTTGTTTCAGTAAACTTACCTCGAGAACTCATATTTCTATTTTATGTATTAGTATGGAAACCATGCATATATTTTATTTCGATAAGTTTCACAGCATAAAATAAAATAAAAACTAAGGCACTGCGAACTAAAAATAAGCATATCAACTTCGACGTGGCTCCGTTGCGTCGTCTGATCTGACGTATAGTCGGAGGAAGAAAAGTTTTTGGTCACATTAAATCCTACAGTTTCGGAAGCTTTTTCTAATGAATATTTAGGGTATACAGATTCACACCATGCAATAATCCCCAGTGCCGCGCGAGAGCTTCTCATCCAGTCGAGGACTTGAAGGTCAATAATTGGAACAGCACGTTCAATAATTTCTACCCTCGAGATTATGCATTCATTCTATTGTTTCAGATGATTTATAATTAAGGAAAAAAAAATCCCCAGTTTTTTCGTAAAGCTTATACAAAAAAAACTATACCTTAATTTTTTTTTCCTTATTTGATAAAAAATATAGCTTACAAAATCTTGCGCAATTCGAAAATTTGGTCATTGGACCAAAATAAAGATATAAACGTCTTAGTAACTTTTCTCCGCGGTGACACAGTTGCATCTATTTTTTTTTCACTGTTATTATTTTATTTTGCTTATAAGACGTTTCAATGAAAACGTACAGCCACGATGATCTATTTCTTAGATAATATGTTTATTAACACGCAAAATAAAAATAAAATATTTGAAATATATTAAGTGATTTACGAGCAATCGACATTAACAGCAATAATCTTAAAACGAATATTTTTTAAATCCCGCCTTCCCGCGCATGTGCCTACGATACGTGTGCGGCGATGCCGTGCGCTGTGCGTGAAAGAGAGAGGTATAGTTATACAGGGCGTCCCACGGCGATGCCACATGGAGGGAAAGTACCTTAAATATCATAGATAGCGTATTTTGCTGAAAGAAGACTTTATTTTATTTTTAAAACTTAGTAAAATTGCATTCAAATTTTTTTGTTTTAGTTTGAAAAAAAATTGTATGATAATGTAAGGTTTAACGTAATTTTATGAATCGTCAAATATAATCTTGGCATTATTTTATGTCGGCCACACTAATAACATTTACGTTCGGAGGGTAGGTCTGGGAAAGGGGTAGAAGAAGAAGGGGGTAAATGGAAAAAACGGGCAGAGTGGTAACGATAAAAGGTGTGAAATATAATTTAAATACCGTGGATTCATTGTTTTATTGGAGTGATCTAACAAGTCAGAAGCGGAAGAACCTGCACAAACAAACGTAAGTAACATGTTTAAAATAAAGTGAAAATAAAAAGTGTATAATGTAAAAGTTATAAATGTATATGTATACATATGTATTTAATCAGCGCAAAAAGACACAAAATACGATTGACTTCACGCTACCGTTATTAAATATGTACATAGGTACAGGTATTTAAAATTAACGTTCGTTATTGGCCATGATTATTAATATATTTACTACATTATAGTATTAAAAAAAACCCTTGGCTCAAAGTAGAAAGCGAACGTTACGTAATACACTTAAGTTACAATGATTAATGTGCATTATGAAATTGCAACAGGGGTTAATCTTGGCACCTGTAAAAGGCCATTTACTTTCTATTTGCTGTATTATACTTCGTTTTAGCTACATACTTATAATTGATTTACTTGCATGCCTATAATGTTGTGCCTGGATTACTTTTATTTTATTTATTTATTTTATTTAACGATAGATGAAACGAGTATAACCTACCTACCTACCCACCTATCGTATAAATTTTAATTATAGGATATGATATAGGAGTCCGACCTCCGACCTACAGTAATTTTATTACCCTATCTGATAGCTTATTACTTACTAGTTAAGTAAATAGATGAAAAATTCTCCCAAATATTAAATGTCATGCCAAAATAGTAACAATTAGAACCAAAAGAGAAATCGGTTTACTAAATTAACTAAACTAACCATATATAATAATAAAAGGGGATAGCGGCTAATACCCATCTGTTTCCAAGTTCCAGAAAATGAATATGGAGGCTGAGAATGACCGCAATGGAGATGGCCGCAGGCTATTGACTCCATTACGACATGGTCATAATGAGACGGGTGAAAGGCGCTCTCGCAGCCGTAGCCGAGCCAGTAGGCGTAGCCGGAGCTCCTGTCATCGTCGCATACAAGACCGGGAAAGACAACTTGAGCGCGAACGAGAACGCGTTCGACAATTGGAACGAGATTTATTACTCGAACGTGAGGCAGACAGGAGGAGACGGAGCGAGCGTTTGAGCACCGAGGGAAGTGCGCGTCGAAGTCGGAGTCGACAACGCAGTACCGAGCAGGCTGAACGTCGGAGCCGACGTCCCAGCACAGAGAGAACCGATCGGGGAAGCCGACGTCTTAGCGCTGGAAGGAATGAGCGCCCGAGTCGCATCAGCGAACCCAGTCGTCACCGACACGCTCAGCTACCAGAGACGTATAGACAGCGGGACCGTCGTCCAAGCGAGGATCGTCAAACCAGAAGGTCACGTAGTCCTATGTTTTCTAGTAGTGATATTTTAAGTATAATTAAATCCATTAGGAGTGGCCCATCGTCGCAAGCTGTAAACCAGAGTACACAAATGAATATTAAAGGTTTAGACTATAAGAATATTGTACCCGAGTTCGACCCATCAGCAAAAAGTCAACGGATTGACGTATGGCTGCGAAAAGTCAATGAGTGTGCCTCTGTTTACAGCTGGGACGAAAAAACCACGGTTCATTTTGCCATGCAAAAACTTCGGGAACTGGCCAAGACCTGGTACGAGAGTCAGAGTTCTATATTATTCAGTTGGTCCGAGTGGCAAGAAAAACTTACCAATGCATTTCCTTGCGACCAGAACTACGGCCAGTCCCTGGAGGAGATGCTTAAGCGGCGCAGCCGATTTAACGAACCAATCGAGGTGTACTTTTATGAAAAGCTAGCCCTTTTAAATAACTGTGAGATAAAAGGGAAACGCGCAGTTGATTGTCTGATTCATGGGATTTCTGATAAGACTACTAAATCTAGTGCTTTAGCACTTAGGTGTACTGAACCAGACGCTCTATTACAGTTTTTAATGAGCAATAAAGATACGTATGTGCCTCAATTCACGCCGTTTAGGAATAAAGCTGTTAATGGCCCGCCTGGTTCAGTCGAAAACAATAGGGCGGGTAGGCCCTCTTTCAAAGCAAATTCAAGTACGAGCTCAAATTATATCCAATGCTTTAACTGTAAAGAAAAAGGGCACCCATATTTACAGTGTCCTAAACCTATGCTTAAGTGTGACCGGTGCCACAAATTAGGGCATTTGATGGAAAACTATTTCGCGAAAGAAAAACCTACAAATGCTGACACGGCAAAAACCACGATGTGTATTACAAATAAGAATCCTAACGACAAATTTTATAAGACAATTACCGCCAATGGCCTACCGATGGAAGCATTTGTAGATTTTGGCAGTGAGGTTACTTTACTGAAGGAATCCGTTCTACCGTTGTTAAAAATGACTCACGATGGACAGCCATCTAGCTTGAGAGGTTTTGGGAATGGTTTGATACAGTCATTGGGATCTGTGTCCCTAAATTTGTCAGTTGACGGAGTAGATGCCACTGTTCAGTGCAGAGTTGTTCAAGATCACCTGTTAGATAAACCTTTGTTAGTGAGACAATCATTTTCTGAACAACCGCACATCATAGTGGTGAAAGACGCGAATAGATTACAATTTCACAACATAGGCATTGAGATTCCTGACGTCGATGACGATAGCGATCGTTCTGTTAGGGTTAGATATAACAACCATAGCATTTTATACGGTGTAGCAAGTGTCAAAGCTGTATCAGAGCCTAAGTTTTCTGGAGATATATTGTTAAGCACTAAAGTGATAGGAAAACCGAATCAACAGTTTGTAATATGTGGAGGAGCTTACCCTGTTAAAAATGGGTGTCTAAATGTCATAATTACACCATGTAGTGCTCCATGTACATTGCACGAAAATGCGATATTTTCTCGTGGGGATAGGGTGGAAGTAGTCAATCGTATAATAACACCCTCAGCTGTAAGACCCTTGCCTACCGAGAGGTTAAATTCTGAATTGAAGGGCGCTAGCGCTAAACCCATAGATATTGATCAGATAAGTTTGGGCGATACGGTGACGGAAGGAGATAAGATGAAATTGATCAATTTACTGGAACGATATAAACATTGCTTCGCGTATGACCTGTCAGATCTAGGTTGCTCGGACTCCACTACTATGACTATCGAACTAAATAGCCAACGCCCGGTGGTATATAGACCGTACAGGCTATCGTACCACGAACGGGACCAAGTCCGAGTCATGATAAATGAAATGTTAGAGGCAGGGATAATACGTGAGAGTATTTCCAGTTATGCCAGTCCAATTATTCTTGTCAAAAAAAAGGATGGCAAAGTTCGCCTCTGCGTTGACTATAGAATGTTAAACTCCTTAACCGTGAAGGAGAGGTACCCAATGCCAATAATAGAAGACGAAATAGCGAGACTATCAGGCCAGGCCTGGTTTGTTACTCTCGACTTAATGTCGGGGTACTACCAAGTACCCATCTCTGAACAGTCAAAACCTTTAACAGCGTTTGTGACACCGGACGGCCAATATGAGTTTAACCGCATGCCGTTCGGTCTCGCAAACGCACCCGCAATATTCCAGAGGATGATGAACCAGGTTTTAGGTCCAATTCGATTCGATAAAGCTACCGTCTATATAGACGACTTATTGGTGTTTGGCAAAACTCCTCAGGAGTGTCTAGATCGGTTGGAGGAGGTCTTTCAACTTTTAGAGAGAGTTAACCTGAAATTGAATTTGTCGAAATGTAGTTTTTTGCGTAATAAAATCGAATATTTAGGTTATGAAATTGATTCCGATGGAATGCGGCCAGGAAAAGCTAAAATTCAATCAGTAGTTAATTTTCCTTGCCCGGAGAACGTTCACGGTGTTCGCCAGTTTGTGGGCTTAGTTAGCTATTTTAGGAAATTTATATTTGGTTTTGCCCAGCTTGCTTATCCTCTTACTAGATTGTTAAAGAAAGATGAAGTCTGGCAGTGGAGTAAAGCACAAGAAGATGCATTTCAAACACTTAAAGCGAAACTGGCTGAGCGTCCCGTACTTGCCATATACGACCCAAAAGCGGAGACAGAGCTCCACACTGACGCCAGCAGACTGGGTGTGGGTGGCATCTTAATGCAGCGTCATCAACCTGTGATGATAGTTTCAGGCCGGTAGCTTACTACAGTCGCCAAACGACCCCCGAAGAGAAAAATTTCCACTCGTATGAGTTGGAAACGCTGGCTGTCGTTTGTTCCTTAAAGAAGTTCCGAGTGTATCTTTTGGGGAAAGAATTTAGAGTAATTACCGACTGTAGTGCGCTGCGGTCTACTTTCGGGAAACGAGACCTCATTCCCCGAATAGCCAGATGGTGGTTGGCTTTCCAAGAATTTAACTGCTCAGTGCAATATAGGGCTGGAGTCAAAATGTCTCACGTAGATGCGTTATCCAGGAATCCTATCGTCGATGGTGAAACGGAGAACATTGATCCGTTTCCAGCGGTTATGGCCATAAGCAATGATGACTGGTTGCTCACCTTATAGCTAGGAGATAGTGAGTTACATAGGATTCGAGATATTTTAAGTAGCGGGCTTGATGATAAAGGACTTGAATATATAAAAGATAATTATTTAATTAAGGACAACAGGCTTTTCAGGTGTATCGGGGGAGACAAAGAAAATTTAAGATGGGTTGTTCCGAAAGGCGCGAGGTGGCAGCTGTGTAGGTTAAACCACGACGAGGTGGGACATCTGGGCTACGAGAAAACTTTGGAAAGGATTAAGAAAACTTACTGGTTCTCGAAGATGACTCGGTTCGTTAGAAAATATGTAAGCGCATGTATCAAGTGTGCTTACGCTGAACATAATGTTAGTAATCGCGAAGGGCTCCTACATCCTATTGAAAAGGTGGCTAAACCATTCCATACCCTACACATCGACCACCTCGGGCCATTCGTCAAATCAAAGCAGGGTCACACACATATTCTAGTCGTGGTCGATTCCTTTACAAAATTCGTCTTCATCAAATCCGTTCGCAAAACAAAAACCCAAAATGTGATCAAGGTTTTAGACATAATATTTGATACTTTTAGGGCTCCAGATAGGCTAATCAGTGACCGCGGTAGTAGCTTTACATCCCATGCCTTTCGCAAATACTGTCTGAATAGGGGTATTAAACACATTTTGAACGCAGTTGCGAGTCCTAGAGCGAATGGACAGGTAGAACGGTATAACCGCACTATTTTGGACTCGTTAACTGCGTCTAACCTCAACCATAATGAAAGGGATTGGGATAATAAATTGGGAAAGATTCAATGGGGATTGAATAATTCTGTACAGAAAACTACGGGTAGGGCACCTTCAGAGGTAATGTTCGGTACAGCAATGTTAAGTGAAACTACTCCCATACTTAATGAATTAGCTAATGTAGTTAACCACGACCTCAGCACAGATACAATTCGAGACGAACTTAAGACTAGGATTGACGCGGAACAGGCAAAGCAAAAACAACGTTACGATGAAGGTAGACGACCAGCTCGTATTTACAGTTTTGGTGATCTAGTCAAAATTACAAAGACCGTTTTCCAAAATAATGGGAAAAGCTCTAAGCTGTTGCCGTCCTATGAGGGACCCAATAAAGTAGTTAAGATTCTGGGCAACGACCGCTACAAGGTTGCCCC
This sequence comes from Thaumatotibia leucotreta, assembly GCA_025490895.1. Taxonomy (NCBI): domain Eukaryota; kingdom Metazoa; phylum Arthropoda; class Insecta; order Lepidoptera; family Tortricidae; genus Thaumatotibia; species Thaumatotibia leucotreta. The sequence goes on from JALPQI010011755.1 coordinate 37,060, forward strand.
GATTCCTGGTTTTGAGGGCATGAAAAATAGACGCAAAACCACAGTAGCAGCGGATAGAATGCGGCCGTGGATCCACTTACCTGCGTTAGAGCTAAATGAAGATGATGATGGTAATGGCGATAGTACAAGTTACAATGAAGACACGAACGAGTTGTCCGATTGAAATATTATGAATAGTCATACTGCATAAATATATTTACATTATTCTAGGTCAAGGGTGAGATAGGTTTGTAACCTTGACGTTGAAAATGAAAATCAATTGGTTCGCTAAATTTGCGCAAAATAAAAGTATATCCTTGAGAATTGATTGGTTCAAGGGCTACCTGATGGTCAATACCTCGAGAAGTGATTGGTTCGAGATTAAGTTTAAGTCCCTCGAGAATTGATTGGTTCGAGGTTAAGTATAAGTCCCTCGAGAATTGATTGGTTCGAGGTTAAGTATAAGTCCCTCGAGAATTGATTGGTTCGAGGTTAATATTAAGTTCCTCGAGAAGTGATTGGTTCGAGGATAGGATTAAATTCCTCGAGAATTGATTGGTTCGAGGCTTAGTTTAAGGTTTTAGTGTGATTTCATCGAGAATTTATTGAGTCGCGTATTTAGGTTAAGCCCCTCGAGAAGTGATTGGTTCGAGTATAAGTTTAAATTCCTCGAGAATGGGTTGGTTCGAGGTTAAATTTAAGGTTTTAGTGTAAGTTCGTTGAGAAGAAATTGAATCTTATTCAATTCAATTCATTGTAATGTTTTCCAAAGTGAGATTAACAAGATGTGTTTGTTTAAAACCTAAGAAATATTTTTGTTTTATGTATAAAAATTATCGTATCTGAATGTTGGTGTATATTTATATAAAAAAATAATAATAATTAAAAACGAAACAGATTACGAATAGATACATGTATTATGTGTAGATAATAATTAAATATCGTATTTTGTAACACTGAATTAACTGACCGAATGTAAGGTTCCACCAGGCACGTGTATAGGGACATACACGACGTCAGGATGGACGAATGTAAGGTTTAACGTAATTTTATGAATCTTCAAATATAATCTTAGCATTATTTTATGTCGGCCACACTAATAACATTTACGTTCGGAGGGTAGGTCTGGGAAAAGGGTAGAAGAAGAAGGGGGTAAATGGAAAAAACGGTCAGTTAGGTCGGTGGATTTTGAAGGGAGCAGAGTGGTAACGATAAAAGGTGTGAAATATAATTTAAATACCGTGGATTCATTGTTTTATTGGAGTGATCTAACAATAAAAAAGTTTCGCCTTGTCAGAGGAAACATACCTTAATAACCGGAAAAAAGATGGCGCTACTGCCGCACTAACATCAAATCCGTGTATATTTACTCGCAAAAAAGTTTAAGATGAAGTTTCTAAGTTAATAGTGTCTTGATTAAGTACCTCATTGACCTATGTGTGTGTGATAATGTTTGTGAAACCGAAAGGACGGAATAAAACATAAAAAACGTAAGAGAAAAATCTACGCTGTAACAGGCCGTTGGTACTGTCATAAACTATCTATTTCCAAGGCGAAATACGTTATAGTGCTTGTTTTCAGTGAGTTTCAAGGAAGAACTATTATAAAGGACTTTTACAGCGTGATATCATTAATAATTAATCCACAATTCACTTGTTGAATTCAAATATTGTCGTTAGATTACTTTTACTAACGTTAACGTTGTGTGACAAGTGCAACGAATACGCAACGAGTTACGAGAGGCCGCACTAACGGGCACGAGTGACCGAGACAACCATACTTCGCCGCGTCTGTACTCATCCTACGGATAAACATACCTAGCCTTATCAGCGCGCACGGCGATCTAAGTTGCCGTAATAATAGGCCTACTTTGTGCATTTTTCGTACATAAATGAAAATGAATTGCCTTATATGTGATCTTCCTGCTACTAACCATCTAGAAATACTGACTTGTGTAACTTGCAATTACATTTACCATTATAAATGCTGTAACATGTCAGATACATACTATACTGAAAATAAACATCAACTGGAACGAGGCTGGCGCTGTCAAACATGTACGAATATTACAACAAGGCGAATAAGAAACGATAATACTCCGGTCCGTAAACAATTCGAGGGATCTTTATTGGACGACACCAACATGTCAATCGATACACTCATTGATACCGATTTCCAACTAAATAAACCCACTGAACCTCCAATTCCACAGTGTCCACAACAAAGGCAATCCATAACTATCGACCAAATCGGGGCGTTGTTCGACTCTAAACTAGCTAATTTTAATAAAACATTTACAAATAACATCCACCGTCTAATAAAATCTGAAATAAGTACAGCAGTCGAACAATTAAAAAGTGAATTCTTACAAAAGAATAACACAATACAATCTGATCAGCTAGTTTTAAAACAACAACTCGAATCGACAAATGCCCTAATAGAACACTTGCAGCGGGAAAATGAAGCTATTAAATCAGAATTAAGCAACATCAAGTGTCAGTACAATAAACCACAAGGATTAGATACCCAACCCAATCAAAAGCGGTTCGTATTATACGGCCTTGACGAATATTACGGCGAAACTGAAACTGACCTATATCCGCGCATTAATAATATGTTCAAGGACATCTTGAACATTGATATCAATGGGTACATAGAATCGGCTAGGCGTATAGGAAGAAGAGGCAACCGACGCCCTATTATTTTAGAACTAATTAGTCAACGAATGAAAAAATACGTACTGGAAAATGCCTATTATTTTAATAAAACAGGATACGCGGTTTCCGAAGTACTAGACGAGAAAGAATTAAAATACAGGAAGCAGCTCCGGGAATCCTTAGTGACGGCACGTAAGGAGGGTAAACTTGCAATTATTCGCCACAATAAGTTATTCATAAATGGTAAAGAATATACGCCGACGGAACTAGCGCCAGAACAAGGTCAGCAAGCCTGCGACAACAGCATTGTTTCGGCCTCAGAACAGACTAAAACACCTAATAGCCATTCACGGACATTTTTTCGTTCGCAAAGTTTACGAAGCCCCCAAAACCCGTAAAATTGATATATTTTACCAGAATGTACGCGGACTAAAAGGCAAACTATCAACTATAAAAAATATCCTGACTACATTCGAATATAATGTAATAGCCTTAACGGAAACGCGCCTCGATGATTCAGTTTACGACTCGGAATTATTCCCAAGCGACTACAGCGTACTAAGATGCGACCGCGCAGGCCGCGGCGGCGGCGGAGTGCTACTCGCGGCGCGTGCGCCCTACTCCCTGCTCAGATTGGACTGCGGCGCTCAACAACATGACGAGCTTATCTGCGCGTTTGTTACTAAAGGACACCTACGATTTATATTATGTGTATTATACTTAGCGCCGCGTATACACGAGACTCAATATCATTCAGCCTTTCGGTGCATCGAAACAATTGTAAATACTCATTCCCACCCAATTATAATAGTTGGCGATTTTAATTTGTTCTCGACT
>JALPQI010011756.1:0-31388 GCA_025490895.1 Thaumatotibia leucotreta
GTTTGTCGGAAGTTCGAGCGACGCAGAAAGCCTATTTACTCGTACCTTGTTAGCTAATACTTTGACCTGTAGTCGTGTATCCGTACCATGAAATGCCTCGGCGTTATAAACGCGCGTTTACTTTCTATTCGGCTCGCTCACGCCAATACATAAGTAAGAGCGGGATGGATAGAAAGTAAAGGCGCGTTAATAACGTAGCGGCAGCTCATGGTAGGGCTACTGTCATGAGGGACCACAGTTTTGCCTACTCCTCTGCGTACAATTAAATAAATTTGAGTTACTGTAGTATAAGCCTTGTGGTGACGGCAGTAAGAATACATTTGTCACCACCCCAACTCCTCCTGCGGGTGTCGTAAGAGTCGACTAAGGGATTGAAGTGTCACTGACCATTATTTAATAAAAGATTGATGATGGGCAGCAGCGTCATCATAGTGGACACATTACTGCGATCGCAACCGCGCTTGCCCAGCGTGGCGATTATGGACATTTACCTCCTAATGCTAAGGCTAAGGATAGGATTATCCAGCAGTGGACTGCTATAGGTTGATGATTTGTACGAAACAGAAAACCCATTTAAATGCAGCGTTGGTAAACTTCGAAATATTTCTTTGGTATATGATAAATATTTAAATTCGTTTAATAATATTTATAGTTATTACCCCAGAGTATCTTTTTAGATTCATACGGAATGTCCATTTGATTCGATTGTAATCCTATTCGCCTTTAGTCTCCCCACAGTAATCTCTGTAAATATTTATACGCTCAACGCAAGTTTACCAATTCTGGATACACGTGTCAGAAAGATATTACTATTATAACCTCACCCACTTTAAAAATTCACATACAATAACGATGCTTATTATGAAAACGTTGCTATGAACAAGGGCATTACTTTTTATGGAAGTTTGTTTTCCAAATTTAGATTACGTACTCAAATTTCGTTACATTAGACACTTGACGTTTCAATGGAAATTTCGCAATAAGTATAAACAGTCATAGTAGTATAAAAACATAAAAAACAGACATAACCATCTAAAATAGCTAATTTGGGCAGTACGTATCCATATAATTATAGCTTTTATTTTACGTCTTAAACTATCTACAAAAGGACTTTGTTTTTATAATACACGGTGTATTTCACGTTGAAGACGATGAGGTCATAATATTTGAAACATGTCCGATATACCTATACATTCTAATATACTATGTTTTGAGATTTTCGAAACGGTAATTGATATTGTTTAATTTTATGTCGTTTTTTACATTATATTTGTTTTAACCTTTTTCTTTCTGAACTAAAAACAACTTAGTCATAAAAGTTGTACTACAAAATTTTGATGTATACCTACAACTAAAAATCTTCAGTTTGTTTATTTGCTCTCATTTCAGGATACACCCGGTATAAAATTGCACTTTTGCAATTTTCCTCAAAAATATATACCTTTTATACAACAGAGTCCATTCGAGAAAGCCTGAAAAGCAATAAATTACATGCTCGTATCATTCGTCCGTACATTTTTTGTGTGTCTTTTTCAGGCAAAGAGAATATTAAATTTTTCATCGTGCTGATCAAAGCTGATCGTCGAAATGGAACAATTTTTTGACCGTCGATCGCACGGCACGGGTTCCTATAAACGCAGCTATAACGATACCTCTTCCTTTTTTCACCCCGGCACTTCTATCACTCAATTGATTGTCAATCGATTGATAGAGAAAAGAAAAGAAAAGTACATACAGTGTGGTACCATGAAGACTAAGAAAAGTTAATTGAGAAGCCAGTACTTCAAAATGATTCATTAATTTGCACTTGACAATGACAGATCGCAGCCACTCGTAATGTTTAACAACTACGCGGTATAGGCGTTATATTGATCATTCGGAGGATATAAACTAAATTGTACGGTCAATTTCAATATTTGTAAAATGTTAGTACTTGAAAATCATTGCTAGTAATAATGCGTATTATTACCCATTTTCGTAAAAGCCCGGGTCATGATAACACACTGTATTTTAACGTTGCATTAACATATTTATAAAAAAAATGAATAAAATAATTCATACATTTTTAAAATTCCAGCGTTGGGACTACGAAAACTAGGTACGTTTGACGTCGAGTTGCGGAAATTACCATAGCTAATACAATACAATACAAAATATAGTAACATTTTTGTTTTCATAATTTTAATCTGTCTCTGACGCATTGAAATATTATTACAACTGAAATGTTTAATAAAATATATTTTTTTATTTAGTTTTCGTAGAATAAGTATTATAAATAATGCAAATAAATAGTGATACAATAAAGCTTCTTCCACTTCTCGGTTCTATTATTATAAAACGAAACGTTAGTCAAGCTCCGCGGAAAGTGCCCATGCAATTACCTTTTCTATTATTATCATCATCATCTCAGCCATAAGACGTTCACTGCTGAACATAGGCCTCCCTCCTGGACCTCCACATATACCGGTTAGATGCGACCTGCATCCAGCGTGTCCCGGCGACCTTCATAAGGTCGACTGTTCATCTTGTGGGTGGACGTCCTACGCTGCTGCGTTTGCCTAGCCGTGATCTCCACTCGAGCACTTTTCGACCCCATCGACCATCTGCTCTGCATGTCTGCGTGTAATGTGGCCTGCCCATTGCCACTTCAGCTTGCTGCTGTTATTATCACATTTTAGAAAACCCGATTCTACTCCAGCAATTCATACAAATCTATACCTATTCAGAGATAAGTAACTTTGCTTTCTACTGTACGTGAGTTTCCTAAAGCTGCTTTTATGGTTGTTTTTAAAGCATTTACGATACCTAAGTATTCGGTTTTTGTTCACACATCGAACTAAGAGGCTTAAGTTTCTTCAAATTCATAAGCATTGCCAAACCGAAGCCAAGTCCATGAAACAAATAAATAAAATAAGCTCTTTTCAAAAGTTATCGCCTTGAAATAAATACCCTGGGACATCTTACACGATGGCCGTTGGGGCGGGAAGGTCTCGTGCCGGAAGGCACAAGGTGGACTGATGACCCGGTGAAGGTCGCAGGAGTCTGCTGAATGCGGGTGGTACAGGACCGGTCATTGTGGCAATCTTTGGGGGAGGCCTATGTTCAGCAGTGGACGTCGTTCGGCTGATATGATGATGATGATGATCTTACACAAATCGGTAGTCCCACTGCAGTGGACTAAAATTGGCTGATTGTGAAATTTAAAATTTTAAAGATATTATCGTACTAGTCAGGCAGTGGAAAGCTATTTTGTTTGACTAAAGTAGAGGCATCGTAAGAAGTCGTTTTTGACGTTTGTTTGCACATGAAGTTCTGTAAAAATTTGACAGTTGGTATAATGGAGCAAATGTCAAACTTCATTGTTGCCTGAACGGAATAGTGATGTTACTGCTGTTGCTGCAATTTACCGATACGTCAATCGAAATAAATAATTAAACCTTTTTTTATGGAGGTACGAATAATTGCTATAATAGTAGGTACGCACATATTTTCTAAAAGTTTGTCATGGTTTCGACAGGTCCTCGCGAGCCCGTGTGCCCGGTGGATACGCGGCTTTACAGACTGTGTGGAACTTGACAACCAGATAAATGTCATAATTGTTATTCAATTCAATGTATTTATTCACATAACCCTTTCCGACCGGTTTGATATAAGCCTGCAAATTACTTTGCAAAAATCCTGTCACCAAGTAAATTGTATTTTCGAGCTCAAACCTATACCGATCGAATCTGCAGACACTAGCCGACACATAAAAGTAGCAAATACCTTAGGGCGGCCGCATCAGTCAGTCGCAAGACAGCGTTGAAGATGGCAATGTATTTTGGTGGGAGTAGTAGCACATGTAAGTTCATAATTTCGTATATTTGCGGTGACAAATATTCTATTTATTGAGTGATACTTACTCTTAAAGAGTTAAACGTTTTTATTTAGCACAATAGTTATTTATTATACAAGGGGGCAAAGTTGTTGTTTAACTGTCGTGCCAATATTGAGACCTGAGCTAGCGAAAGATTCCAAAATTGAGCCACGAGCGTAGCGAGTGGTTCAAAAACTGGAATCTTGAGCAATGCGAAGGTCTCAAGGCACGAGAGTTGAACAAACTTTGCCGCCAAGTGTAATACAACTTTTTTCCCCTCACTATCGCGAGGAAATATGATTACAAATCTCATCCAAATGTAAATTAACTTAAAGAAACCATTTAAAACTCAATGTCGAAACGTATCGTAGAATAGAGTTACTTCTGGGAATTAAATATAGCCAATGGCTTACAAAGTCCCCCATGAGAACTACCAATTTAACATGTGAGCTCCGATTGCGCATGTTTACTACGGTCATACAGATCCACTTATACTAGGCAGTAGGGGGCTATAGGAATTAGAGCAATGTCAAATTACTTTATTCACAAGAGTGTAAAAAGCGTTTTTACCCGCTCGTATTAAACGATAAACGAGCGCTTTACGAGCTAGTGAGGGGAAAATTAGAATAAAATTAAGTGATTTCGTGTAAACAATATGCCCGTAAATAATAAGTGCACAAAATTGTAGGTTCGGACGGAGCTCGTCATAAATATTTGCACGGATATGCATAATCGGTCTTTGCGCATAAAATTAAACCAAGAAAGATAGTCATATGTTTTGAAGAACTGGTTACATATTTCGTCTAATTCGTTAGGTATATATTTCATCGTATTTTAATTAGCGTATCCAAGGAACTGGGTTAATAATATCTTGTATTTTCATCTTGGTTAGGCACTCCATAGTTGTCCATACCTAATATCTCTCGAATTGCTTTGGCCTTGCTATTATGAATGTTGCTCTTTTGAACTCTTCCTAAGTTTTGCTTATTCGTGGATGAATGAAGAAAACACATTGTAGAAGGACGTCCAATCTTGATAGTTTCCGGTAAACTTTGCTATGTCTATCTTCGGAAGATTCACGTCATCACTAAAGCTAGGTGTGAGATTACTGCTAATTCTGCTTGTGCACAACGTAGTACTTTCTAGCATACGCTTTTTAAGTATTTAACCACAAATATTTTCTTGTTTGGCTATTAAAACCGGTTAATTCCGTTCACATCCTTAAATCTATTGTTGAATTACTGTGGAAAACTCAATGTGTAGTAAATATCGTTTTTTTTTCTTGTGTGAATATGTATAATGTAATGTAATTTACAGATTCTTCGTTTTTCCCAGTCAGTAAAAGTATATATTTCGTTATTACACGTCGACTCCCAAAAATATTCGCTTTAATCCATTCATCATATTATTATTAGCATTGATAATACATTTTTAACTTCTCGAAATCATGAAGTGAAAATTTTGATTTTTATTTTCTAATTTACCGCCTAAAAGTAGCTTTCACATTTAAAACTCATTTATTTACGTTTGACATCCATCGTTGGGTCACCAATTTACATAGGTGTGCGAAAATTCAACTCAATCTGCCCAGTAGTAGTGTCGGAGTAAATCGGTTGTAACAGACGGACAGATGAACACGCCAGTGATCCTATGAGTGCTCCGTTTTTTTTCTTCTTGTGGTACGGAACCCTAAAAATATAAGATCGCTTATAATAGGACGTTTTTTCATTAAATAATGTGTTTAAATAATGTTTTTATGCATGTCCATACTAATTTGCAAGATCTTGCATTTACGTATAGATCCTGAACGTCACTTTCGTGCATGCGATTGTTTTAATGATAAAAGGCAATTCGATTTTATTAATTATTTTTTACAAGTATACGAAGATAATTTAAAACGATCTACATACATTTTTCATACGATTTTAGAAAATGTTTGTCTCGGTCGTAAAGGGATAAGCTAGTATTAACACCAAATCACTTACTAGTTACATCATAAAAATAAATAAAAAATTAAAATTATGTTAAAATAATAGTAAGCACATAATAATTACAAATTCTATTATAAAATCACGTATAATTTTATTTTTCGTAGAATAATAATTTATATACCACTACGGTATTTATCACCTAGATGTGCTCTGATTTTAATAAATGGTTTTAGTGAGTTTATATACTGTATATACGGCATTTCTCTATTTGGCATATCTACATTGCACTCTGAGCTAGCAGCACGCAAGTTTGCCAACGTGGGTTGGGAGTGGTTTGCTATGAATTTTGCTTATAGAGGTCACGTCCTATCGGTCCTATAAAACATCTTACCTAAATGCGACTACGTCATTATGACGTCACCGGCTCCAAAGTTTCGCTGCCTGCTAATGATTCTAAGTAAGATTACCAAACACTTTTTTAATTCGGATTACCTAACACTTTTTTAATTAAACTTTTTCAATGGCAAGTACCAGATCTAACGCCCTTTCGCACTTGACTGAAAATTTTACGACGGTAAAATCGAGCGTTTCACAACACTATTGTGAGCTGTCAAAATACACTTCTTACGATGCCGCTACTGTAAGTATGTAAAATGATAATTGATTATAATACTACCAGAGTGCGTAGTCAAATTGCCAATCCTGTGTAATAATTTTCTCTCTGTCACTCTCTCTTATTAGTGCGGCAAAGACAAGCCTTTCATTCACGATTGGGCGTTAATAGTAATTTTCATCTTAGTTTCGTACTCGTTATTAAAAAAATACACACAAACATACAATTAACATAAAAAACCCATAGGTACTCGTAAGCAAACTTGGCCTTTTTTCACATCAACAAATATTGCGGATTAGGTACCTACTGTTATAACTTAGGTATAAAGCTGGGAAAATTATTGTTTGTTTGTGCTTTGTTGAGGATTTAGAAACCACAATATTTAAATATAGGTGTTGCGCCACGCTATTCACAAAATACATAATTGATGTCAGCCTCTGTAGCCTAGTTGGTAGTGACCCTGCCTACGAAGCTGGAGGTTCCGGGTTCGAATCCCGGCAAGGGCATTCTTTGTGTATTTATTTATCACAAATGTTTGTTCCTCGGTCATGGCTGTGTATGTATCTAAGTATCTATACGTATCTATCTATTATATATATATCGTCGCCTGGTACCCACAACACAAGCCTTAAATTATTATTGAGCTTACCGTGGGATTAGGTTGATTTGTGTAAGATGTTCCAAGATATTTATTTATTTTATTTATTTATGTTACAGTTTTTCAAATAATATTTTATACAATTCCAAGGTAGGAAAATACAATGGTTTCGGCGCCGAATATCGTCGAGACCTTTGGTCAGTGAGGTCCTAGCGCTCTGGGCCTCTTCAAAGGCCTATCGAAGAGACGTCACGGGACAATGGGGTTATTCCCACCTGTTACCACCAACTTGTCACCAGTGGTAACAACTGGGAATTTTTTTCCCACTTGTTACCACTGGGAACAACTGGGAATTAAAATTCCCAACTGTTACCACTAAACTAATTGGTGGTAACTACTGGGAATCATTTTTCCCAGTAGTTACCACTAGTTAATATTGAGTAGTCCTATTGCAATAGGATATCTAGTAGCCATAAATTTTGTTATACAATGGTAACAATTTCCAGAAACTATGATTATTATAAAAAGTTATACTACAAATAAAGACGAATTACACTGATTTTTTATTCAAAACAAGTATATTTCAATATTTCATTTTTCGTGTAAGTACCTAGAACTTTGTAGAAGTTATAATACTCGTAATCTTAAAAAAGGATTGAGATTCGTTATCACTAATCAGTAAAAATAACACGATGAAAAATTAAAGTTATCCCTTCTACGAGCCGGTCACCCGTCATCCCTTTTTACCTGCCCCTCTGATAATCAAGTCAGTAGTTCTTAATATTTTTGGTTCATATTCAGAGTAGGTAATACTGACAACATATTTAAAAAAAAAGTTTAAAAGTATTTTCAAAATGGATTCATTTTTAGTAAAATTCGATGGTTAATAAGATATTTTATAAATAAAGTAATATTCATAAAATTAGCTCCTTATTAATAACTGGCAAAGTATTTTGTGTATATTCTATTAAAAACAAGCACATTACTAATAAAGTACTTGGTGGTAACAACTGGGATTTATTTTTCCCAGTAGTTACCACCAAGTACTCTGGTGGTAACAGGTGGGAAAAAAATTCCCAGTTGTTACCACTGGCGTCAAGTTGGTGGTAACAGGTGGGAATAACCCGGACAATGCTGCCAGCGTTCTGGGTACCATTCCGCAGGGGCCTGTTTTAGTTTTATTTCAGATTTTATCTGGTTTTGTTTAGTTATCCTTTTTAAATTTAATGTAGTGTGTACCTAATTGTAGTTTGTTTATTAAATTAAGTTTTGAAGGATTATAATATTAAAATACTAGCTAAACTTTTATAATATAAATATAGATAGTTTGTGATTACGAGCCCCGATGCAGTGGAGTTCGTCTAGTTCGAAACAATTTTAAAAAATTTTTGAATATTTTAAAAATGATCACATTCTAATGATAAATTGTATGAACGTTAGTCATGGTTAATGTACTACATTTCAAGAGACACAACAATCTGAAGTACGCTTTTGTTGTTTAATAAATCGATTTTAACAAACCAGTGTCTAAATTATATTTTCGTTCACCACCGTAATTCCGCGCTTATAAGCGTGACGCAAAATTCGCAGTGCATCAGGTGTACCATGTCGTCTTTAATATTAATGGCGTTCTTTACATTCATTGATTTTTTTTTTAAATACCTCTCGTAAAATAGTTTTTTTTTCAATTCTGATTTATTAAATCCAAATATTTTATACTCAAAGAAACTACTTTAGTACTACTATTGAATAGTGAAGGTTTTGTCTCTAAACTTTTCCCCCGGATGAACGGGATAATCTCGAAAAACTGTCTAACTGGACGAGAACATATGCATCGGGGCTCGTACTGTTTAGCGAAGAAAACGATGGTATATCTTATATTAATTGTTCCTTCTGTATGTTATTTTTCAATGCTTTATCATTTCTGGCGACGTTTAACAATTAACTTTTAAATTGAGTACCGAAAACGTGGAAGAATTTAGTGACGAATATTTTTTAAGTGAATGTGGCAATCTTTGGGAGGGTCCTATGTTCATCCAGTGATGAAACTTACGAAAATCGTCCTTTACCGATGCTGTGTATAACATTACTAAACGTATAAATTTATAATAGATTTGAATTTAAATATTAGATTTCATATATTATACCAAAGAATAAATACCGAAGTTTACCAAAGTTAGATTTGAACTCACGTCCTCAGCTTTCGCGGTTGATGCCTAAACCACTCGGCCACTCCAGCGAGTAGACCGGTGAATTTCTCGGATATAATTTATGCAACCTGTTATAGGCACTGGTCTCACCGCGAGCTACTAAACTATGAACTACGGCCTATAAACACGAACAAAAGTTCGTGTACATAGCCCATAGTTAAATATATTAGTATCTTTTGTTCGTGTTTATAGCCAAATATTAGCTTAGTAGCTCGCGGTGAGACCAGGGTGCTTAGATAAGGTAGCCAATCGCTAACGCTTAATCGTCAATCGTAAACGAAAGGCAGCTAACTGTCTTTGTCGCACTAATATGAAAGAGTGACAGACAGGGAAAACTACAATACGCTACTAACTGTTAGCGATTGGCAACTTGGCTAAGCATCCAGAAGGCTAGGCGCTTTTGAACATACTCTAAGGGGCAAGCAATACGTGCTAGCCGCCTCCTATCCGAATCCCTTTCGGTATTCTGGTATAGTGTGAGAGATATGGTGCTGCCATCTATATATTGTTGTAAAACAACTCAAATTGTTTCATAAATATTTTTTTGAGCTATGTCTCAAGCCTCCGCCTCTTTTGTCAGCCTAGTTGGTAGTAACCCTGCCTACGAAGCTGGAGGTTCCGGATTCGAATCCCGGCGAGGGCACTATTTGTGTATTTATTGATCACAAATATTTGTTCCCTGGTCATGGCTGTCTATGTATGTAAGTATCTATATGTATCTATCTATTATATATATCGTCGCTTGGTACCCACACCACAAGCCTTAATTGAGCTTACCGTGTGACTAGGTCGATTTGTGTAAGATGTCCCAAGATATTTATTTATTTATTTGAATTGTCACACAAAAATATGTACTTAGACTTTTAAACTGTCAGTATTCAACATGATATACGTATTACAGAATTCATCACAAATATTAATGTGCTCATAATATAATCGTATCAAGCCACCTAAGTGAAAAAAGCCTATTCATTCCATCAGTATTAATATGATATATCTTTACATTCCATTTCAATATAAAGTTGCTTCATAACTTTATTAAAATAATATTACTCGTACAATAATAATGATTTCATTCTTTGGTTGAGTTCGCACATATTATTTGGTCGTTTACCTAAGTTTATTACTGTATCTTTGCTCGTGATTTTTGTATGAATTGAATTTATTTTTGACTTAGAATTACTCGGAACAAACGCCCAAATAATGACCTAGGCCTCTTATTTAAAACCTAGCCCACTTAGTTAGAAATATGTATTAAATAAATAAAGTTTTAAAAAATCCACTTTTCTATTAGTTATTTATTTGTAAGTGCTGCTATTAGTTATCTATAATTATTAAAATTTTAAATTTCAATTCAAACTTTCGACTGGCGATCAATAATACAGGATGTTACACGAGCCACTGAAAACCTTGAACGGGGTGATTTAGTATAGTTGGCTATACTGATCAACTTTTACCATGGGGCCAATCACGAAATCTAAAAAAAAATGTCTTTTTCATACATGTTGACCGGTCGATCACGACATTTTGTATGAAGGAGATTTTTTTTTTTTTAGATTTCTGGGTTAGCTCCATAGTAAAAGTTGTTCAGTTTAACCGTTCAAGGTTTTCAGTGGCTCATGTAACACGTTGTATACATTTTTTTTAATCGACTCTATAAAATTATAATTATTATAAATTTCAATAGTGACATAATGAGATTAAAAATAAGATCCATACGAAAACTTGTGTAGGTAATATGTTCCACTTTTATCTTCTACTTCGAGTATACCTAAACTACAATTATTCCAAATTAATGCAAATATATAAGATTCAAATACAAATTCGAGAAAATATATTCAAGGGGCAATGTAAACGAGGCATTATACCCGTGGTTTAATTCCCCCATTATGACAGAGTAGATTTACAGCTTCAAAAGCTGACCATTTGCTTTCACGGGAATATATTCTTTAGCTATCTACAAATACGGGCGTTTTTTTCTACAAAATTAACGGTCCGAAATGCTGAGATACGGAATTTTCGGATTTATTACATCAAAGCGATGGATATTCAGTCAAGGGATATTGACGCGTTATTGCTTTACGTTGTACGAAGCTTGTGAATGATATTGGATTGTGATACAATTATTTTAATTAAGTACCTACCGGCTTATACAGCGTGTGTATTTCATACGAGCTTATAATTTACCCAGTTACAGTATTTGATCATAGGAATCGGATGAGATACATTTTTTTTCGTAAATAGCGTTATGAATTCGGTGTAGTGATTTTTTTAAAGACCCACTGAGCTGCAATCGACAGTCAAGTGCAAAAATATGTATCGAATAAATCTTCTTATCATCATATCATCATCATATCAGCCGTAAGACATCCACTGCTGAACATAGACCTCCCCCAAAGATTGCCACAATGACCGGTCCTGCGCCACCCGCATCCAGCGGACTCCTGCGACCTTCACCAGGTCATCGGTCCACCTTGTGGGGGGCCTACCCACGCTACGCCTTCCGGTACGTGGCCGCCACTCCAGAACCTTCCCGCCCCAACGGCCATCGGTTGTACGCGCAATGTGCCACTGCCATTTCAGTTTAGCGATTCGGAGAGCTATTTCGGTTACTTTGGTTCTGCTGCGGATGGTCTCATTTTTAATCCGATCACGCAGAGAGACTCCTAGCATAGCCCTCTCCATTGCCCTTTGGGTGACTTTGAGCCTTCTTATGAGGCCCATTGTAAGCGGCCACGTTTCAGTACCGTATGTCATCACTGGCAACACACACTGATCAAAGACTTTCGTCTTCAAACACTGCGGAATATTGGACGAAAATATGTGTCGTAGCTTCCCGAACGCTGCCCAACCGAGTCGGATTCGACAATTGACCTCTTTCTCGAAGCTGGACCTACCTAGCTGGATAGTTTGTCCTAGGTATATATATTCGTCTACAACTTCGAGTGTAAAGTCTCCGATTATTACGGGAGTTGGTGCTACATGGGGATTCGACATGATTTTCGTCTTATCCATGTTCATCCTAAGACCAACTCGCTCGGAGGCTTTACTGAGGTCAACGAGCATTGTACTTAAGTCTTCCAAGGTCTCAGCCAAGACTACTATATCGTCAGCGAATCGAAGGTGAGTGAGGTTCTCGCCGTTTATGTTGATACCCAGCCTTCTCCAGTCCAGTCTTAAAGACATCCTCCAGTGCAGCGGTACACAGCTTAGGGGAGATGAGATCTCCTTGCCTAACTCCCCGCTGCAGCAGGATAGGCTTCGAGCTCTGGTCGGACTGACATTGTGGCGCTCTCGTACAAACACATCTCGATATAGCGGTAGTCGACTTGGCACCGTTGGAGAGACTGTAGTACTGCCCATGTTTCGATCGAATCGAAGGCTTTCTCGTAGTCCACAAACGCTAAACAGAGCGGCAGGTTATGTTCTTCGGTCTTCTGTATAACCTGGCGAAGCGTATGGATGTGATCTACGGTACTAAAGCCTCTTCGGAAACCGGCTTGTTCGGGAGGCTGGAAGTCATCAAGCCTGCGTGCAAGACGATTCGTAATGACTCTTGAAAACAGCTTATAGACATGGCTCAGAAGTGAGATGGGTCGGTAGTTGTTCAATAAAGCGTTGTCACCTTTTTTGAAGAACAGTACCACCACACCTCTGTTCCATGCCTTTGGCGCTCTCCCTTCCAGTAAGACGGAATTGAACAACTTCTGAAGGGCCGTAAGGATCGGTTTACCACCCGCCTTCAGAAGCTCAGCTGTAATTCCGTCCTCCCCAGGCGCCTTGTTATTTTTGAGCTGTTCAAGAGCCATTCTAATCTCGCACAGGCTGATGTCCGGGATGTCTTCTGTGTAGTGTCGGGTCAGTCTAGCTCTGAGGTCTTCCGCTTGATCAACTTCGGATCAAAAAATTAAACCTCCTGTTTTTATGCTGCCAATCGATACCATGCACGCACTTAAATAAATAATTCTTCTAAAGTAACATAATGTCAATGCGGGTAATACCGTCTATCGGAAAAGTCCGTCTACCAACTATTTTTCACCCCTAACTCAACAATAGGTATAAGACGCATATGACGGACTTTCCCTACAAATAAAATTGGCCGGAATTACCCACACTGACCTACTATCTCAGAACTGAAGAAAGGAATAGGGTAAAATTATCAAAATTAATGATTACATTTGCAAGAAAATTATGTTCAATACCTCCTAAAGTAACAGCTATGACAAGTAGGTAGGCAGCTACTATTTTAAGAGGTATGAACATCGATGAATGTAGCATTTCTATCTATTCTGTCACTAAGTAAGATCATTTTATTAATCGCATTGGTATAGCATTGTACCGAGGAGAAGTTTCATATGTTGCGAAACTTACATAGAGAATGTTCGCGGGAATCTAAATTCAACAAATAATCGAATCAAGCCAAGACCGTACTAGATACATGCCCTATGAGTTATATTTACTGCCTTGTTTACTTATTTACAATTTAAAATAATTATTTATAACACACTGAGAACTTTACTCTTAAATTCTCAGAAATTTCCAAGTATATTCCCGCAATTTTCAAAATGTTCTGCAACTTAGTACGTACATTGCTACATTGGTTACTGTAGTGACGACTTGGCTAAGACCTTGAATATCGCAAAATCATCTATCTATGTCTAATATTGTAGCATTACACAAATTATTAATGCGTACTAGCTACACTCGATGTGAAGTTTGTTTCTGCTTGATGCCCGTATTAACATTCTAAATTGAAGGTTAATTTGTGTTAATATTCAGTACCCAATTATCATGTTAATTTATCAGAAATACTGGGTGTGTTTGCAATAGGGGACTAAAATGAAATGATCAGTTTCATCTCTCGGGGTGGATTCTTTTATTCGAACAAAATAGACTACTAATGAACTAATATGAAAGAAATGTGTACACTGAACGTATTGTGAAAACACAAATTAAATTATTTATTAACTAAATATTTTGATTTGTGCTTTTGTTCTTTCCTCAGTAGTCACACTACTTAATACTATATAAATTATAAAGCTTGGATGTCATATGCCAAAGAAAATACGACCAAGATCAGGTGGGGACGTCGTGTGTCGTATATTGGTCGTTTTTTCTTTATTTATAATTTAAATGTGTATTTATAATTTAGAGTTATGTACCTATCAATAACCAACTTAAACATTACGAGTATTTCAAATAAACAAATTTTTTCGAACTTAAGATGGTTGAATGGGCGAACGTGTTAACTTAGTATCTGCTTAAAAGAATTGGTCGGAAATACAAACAGGGAGTATTTCTCAAAAGCTGTTAAGGATTTCCATTTGTGTTACATGTATCTTATAACCAAGCTTAATAAGATATTGATAAGGATTTCCATTTGTGTTACAAGTTACATGTAACACAAATGGAAATGGTGTTGAAAAGAGACTTCGACGCGTAGGTATTACAAGTTACAAGCTTTTGAGAAACGGACCTATATAGGTCTTCTAGGTAGGTAGAACATTTAGTCGAAAATTTTTAACCTCCTTCTTCATAAACGTCTCCTAACTTACCTACCGATAAGTACTGTTAGACCATAGCTAAGCAGAAGGCAACCAACTACTATTTTTTGTCAATTTGACTTAAGTTTTAACACATGGAGTTTGGTTGCTTTCTGCATTGTAAAAAAAATTAAGGTCAGTGCGGTTAAGTCCGGCATATTTTATTTTGAAGGGAAGCCCGTCATATGCGTCTTATTCTGTTCAATTAGGGTTGGAAATCAGTTGGTAGACGGACTTTCCTGATAGACGGTCTTACCCGCATTGAACTTAACTTGGTCGCTTTCTGAATAACTGTGGTCGACTTTGTCCCTTTCAGCCTTATAGACAAGCCTTATAGCCTTGAATAAGTATTCAAAACTCTAAAGTTTTGGCTGTGACAAATTGAATACCAGTAAAACTAGTTTCTACTAGTAAGGCATCATTATCATGGCAGTCCATTGCTGGACATATGCCTCCCGAATTTCAACCTTTTTCGATTTTCGGATGCTCGCATCCTTCATTTAACAGTAGGTTGGTGATGTGCTGATAGTCGACGCGCTGCTGCCTACCACAAGCATGTTGACCTTAGTCGCCTCTTACGACACCCACGGAAAGAAATGGAGTGAACCGATTCTATGCCGGGCCCACACAGCACTAGTAAGACACTTGACAATAAAATGTTACCTTGCAAAAAGTTGACAGTCTTGCACATGACCTCTCCGAAATACCACAGCAGGGTGACGGACTTGGCGATCTGGACTGGCATGCAGAACAGCGTCACCAGGAGATCAGCCACCGACAGATTCACCAGGAAGATGTTCGTTACGCTGTGGACAAATACCTTTGTTTAATATCAGGCCCCTATTCCATCACGGTGACAGGTACCACAATAAAATTGTTGAAAATACTGTTTTTCCTTATTGCCAGCGTCCATAAGCTACGGTTACTTTTTATCACGGAACGGGCCGTGTTTGTTAGCCACCAATAGACTGTGTTACCATGACTCGAGCTTTTACGAAAATGGGTAATAATACGCATTACTAGCAATCGTTTTCAAGTATTAACATTTGACAAATAATTAAATTGACCGTACAATTAATTTTATTTCCTCCAAACGATCAATGTAACACGTGTACAGCTTAATTGTCAAACGTTGTGAGTGGCTGCGACCTGTCATTGTCAAGTGCAAATTAACGATACATTTAGAATTAGGTACATTGCTTCTCAATTAACTTTTCTTAGAAAGTTAATTACTATTAAAATTAGCATTTTGAATCGAATAATGTGCATCAAATTCCTCGGTTTCAATGAAAGCCAGTATCATGTTAGCACACTGTATAATGTATCGGAAGAACTTAAATGAATTAGTAGTTAATAGCTACTTTTTTGCGGAATAATATGCATTTTTTTTAATTGATCTTTTTTCACATTTTCTTATATGTTATTTTCAATTGAAAACATTATCTTTGGGAAGAGTAAAACAATTTTATGATCAACAATGATCTAATTCCGTTATTTCATAACCGCAGGTACAAATTAAAATATTCTGAAGTGTATTGTTTTTTTTATTCTTGCTTAGTAAAACCAGACACCAACTTGCTCACTTCTGAGCTAATAATTTTATTTATACTAGCTGAGCGAGGATGATCGCCATGTCTCTTTTCTTTACACGAGAGCGATTATCTTTTGTTCGTTTTTATTTCCGAGCTATCCATCTCGAACACGCTTTTGCTGGGACTAGTACCTTAGGCACTGGTCTCACCGCGAGCTGTTAAGCTATGAACTATGGGCTATAAACAGGAACAAAAACTACGCACTCCAGTCTAAAAAAAAGAGACACGACAATACTCGCCCGGCGGTGATAGCTGATGGGCGAGTATCGCCATATCTCTTTTATTTACACGGGAGTGCGTATCTTTTGTTCGTGTTTATAGCCGACAGTTCATAGCTTAGTAGCTCGCGGTGAGACCAGTGCCTTAAGGACATGAGATGAGTATAAGCCACCCGATTAGCATCACTAGGCTAAGACAATACGCTCAGAAAAAAAAACTGAAGTACTCTAAGTAACTCCTCTAAGTGACTTCTGATGTCGTGTACAAAGTTAAGATGTTTGTCACCAAAAACTCGCCCTTTCTCTCAACGTGGGTGAAACTCGATAGAAACTTAGAAGCTCTCGCAATTATGACAAAATTAGGTTGTTCAACTTAGCAAATTATTTTCAACGAAACGTTGTAAATAAATTCTAACTTTACCAAGACTTCTCAAGTCTAAAAATATGCTTTTTGTGAGCAGGTGGAAAAATATACACAATTTGTTTTGTAACAGATATTTTGAGAAAGTTAGTGAAACATACTTTTCTTACCAAGATTAAACAAAATGGATGTTTTATTAACTAACTATTGTCATGCGTAAAGTGTATAATTACTAAGTGTTCTTTAAAGGCATTTTTGCTTTTAGGAACACTGCCGTGTTACGCCGAAGTCACGTAACTTGAGATACAGCAGTTCGGCGTAACCGGGCTAAATCGTTTTTAAATGGAGTATTTTATATGCCACATTAAAGATTTCGTATTTTTTCTTTAAATCTACGGAGATAATTGATCTGACAAAGTCTTGTATCCCCGATTTACAACTATTGATTCATGCGCATGTCTTGTATCTTTAGTTGCCACAAAATAAGTTCAATCGCCCTGCCGGCGAGCGCACGATTTAGTTTTGCCAACTTGTGGTATCTTTTATTACATGAGTTTGGCATGATCGCGCAAGTATGAAGCTGTTGTTTAGTTATGGTCCCTAGAGGTAAGGCGGCCATATACTTTTTCAAGAATTAGTAGTGAATATCAAAAATAGTAAAGTGCATATTCAATTGAATCAGCAATTGGTATCGACTAAATGCGATTATTATTAAAATTGATATTGGTTGCTAGAAAATAGAATAATAATATATCACAGATAAATATGAGGTTCAGATTTGTAACCAAGCCGTGGGCATTATTTGATTAGAATATCAGACACTGATTTATAGTAATTTTTTAATTTTAACTAGTGGCAATAATAGGTCACAGCCACTACGTTTAACAACGAAACAATACACATGTTCAATAGACCATTAAATTAATATAAGATTAGTTATAACTCTATTATTATTAGTTATGTTGCTTAAAAACGATTATTCGTTTTTTACTTTTCATAAAAGCTCGGATCAAAGTAAAATTTTTTTTGGTATTTTAAAGAAATGCCTATCAGACAACGACTTTAATGTGTTATGCTGGTAATTTTTTCTGCTTATGATACTTTTTACATCAAAGAAAATAGTTGGATACCGGAGATTGCCATAACCACTGTGCTACATTTAGCTGACCACTGAGCTAAAGCGGGAGGGGGCAAATTAAGGTATCTATAGATACCGCATTTCGCGTAACTCAAAATGTATGGAATTTTAGACCGTCAATATTTACAATTGAATGTAGTTAATTTATTTATATATTTTTATCGTTAAAAAAAGAACCTGTTAATAAGTATGATGTCCTTAATTACGTAAAAAATTTAATAAAAAAATAGACCGATGATTTTGTAACTTATGATAAGATTTTGGTTCAAAACTTTAACATCGATTTTCTCGAAACGGTCATTTCAAAGTTACGTGACATCGGCGTAACACGGCAGAACACCCAATTAGTCTGAGATATTTGCAACGACAGTAAAATTAAGTACAAAATCTTCATGAATTTAAACTTGATTGGTGTTTTTATTCTTATATCGTTTAAAATTAAATTGAATGCGTAGTTGTCGTTACAAACCGGACTACAGTTAAGTTTTTTTAAATTTCATGCTACTTGGTCGACCCTAAAACTAAAAATGCCTTTAAGTAAAAAGGAATTATTTCAACAACGTCCTACACCATTTCGTTTACTTTAAAGTATCTCCCAAAAAATAACTAAAAATACAAATTTTGTCTCAGAAAGAAGAAAATACAGTAAACGCATAAACATGTATACAATTTTTCACCTTATGCCGTTGATATTAGGTGAAAAAGTGTGCACTTATTTTGATCCCTGATTGTGTCTAATGAGGTGAAGGAATCAAAATTTATGTAAGTACAGGATTATGTCTGGCGAAGAGGGTATTAGAATTTAAAGCCTTAATAAAGGTTGTCGTACAGACGCCATCAGATATATCGTGGCGTCTAGAGCGCTCTAAAATATCTGAGCACGCTTCTATCGTAAATCGTAATGGCAATAAAGGCGTGTTCAGGTGGTTTACCATAGTCACGCATTTACCGTTTTTTTTAACCTTTTTGCCGCCACGTCAAATACAAAACCTGTCACTTAGACGCCACGTCAAAAAAATGACAAATCTGCAACAACGACAAACGATTAAACACTAAAACTTGTCTAAACTGGGTTGCATAATAGTACGACACAAGTGCGAAAAACATGAAATTCGTCACGAGATACGAATTTCGTTTTCACACGTGTATTGTACGACGTTTTTCAGTACATATGGCCCTCCGAAGATTTTGACCAGGCGTAACATGAACCACTTCTCGCACAAGCGCGTAAAAAAGCGCCATTCTGTATTAAAAATAGTACATTTCGAAACAAGTGCGAAAAATTGTTTTTCGACGAGGGTGAAAGTTTGATCCCGAGTGAAACGAGGGCGACAATCATCCGACTTAAAAAGAAGTTTTTACACGTGTACATCGAACGAGTTCTAAATGGATTTAGACTTTTTAAAGTAATAATAAAAATAAAGCAATATTCTACAAGTAACTATAATTTAAAACAAATGTTTTTCTATTTAAATGTATTTGCTTATTGTATAAAAAGGGATAGTGGGAGAAAAAAATATTATTAATGAACTCTCTTGATTTACTAAGAAATGTCACTTTATTCTCGCAAGTACGGTCAAGGGCAAAAATATGTATTCACTTCTTTACTTAAGTCGATAGCATAAGGTCTAAAATTGTATACATATTTATGACCCTGGCTGTACCATTGCGTGTAACTAATTGGATCCCCTGAGGCGATCGGTAATTGGGGACTATAAACTTCGAGACCACAAACGATAATATTTGAGATATTGATGTTCAAACAATTGTTTTGGTTATTTAACTATGAAACGAATATAAATTGTAATTAAAAATAAGATTTCGATGGCCTGTTAGTAGTGATCAAGCTAGCTAGGTTCCGACGAGGAAATAAATTTTTAGTACAGATGGTGTACTTTTTAGGCTCTAGTGCGAGAAGTGGGTCATTTTACGTCAGGTCCAAAGCTTCGGAGGGCCATCTGTGCCTACTAAAAAACGTCGTACGAGACACGTGCAAAAACGAAATTCGTAACTCGTGTCGATTTAAAACACGACCGGTAGGGATTTAAAACATCGCCACTCGTTTCGAATTTCGTGTTTTTCGTATTTGTGTCGTAATGTACTATTTTGTAACTAGTGCGCAAAAACGGACTTTGCGCACGCTTCGCGGGCGGTAATTTCTCTTTTTGACGCACTTGTTATGAAAAAAATCGTCCCTTACACACGTGTTAGTTACCTCGTTTCACTCGGGCTCCAACTTTCACCCTCGCCGAAAAAAGTTTTCCCGCACTAGTTAGGAAATGTACTATTGTATGTAACTTAACATAATCATGGTTGTTTTCGATCTATTTAAGTATAATTTTGATATTTCTTTGTATGTATGTATATCACCGACGAGTCTTAGTATTCCAATTTCGTAATCCTCATTCTTTTCCTTATAATATTTAGATACCTACTTGAAGTTTGACGTTTTTACTAAAATAAATAACTTTAGAATATTAACTTATGACAACGAATAGTATAATTATCTGAAAAAGTATAATCTTAATTTATAAAAAATCCTATGGTAATATTACAAATTGCGAATAATAGTACTATTATTGATAGCAAGCAAAAGCGTCCTTGTATATTTTTTCCCTAAAAATATCATTCTATTGACAATTACTCAATTGAATATCTAATTGTGAATTTTGTGAACGTACACGTGTCAGAGGCAATACAATTATTACAAACTGGAGTACGTTCTGAAATATTTTGCGTACGGTTGTCAAAATTAATGATAATTTCAGCCGATTGATCAAATTCAATGCTTATTGAAAGCAATTGAGGCAAAATGGCTGAAATTAAATTATGATTTTTATATCAATGCAGTCACGCTCCTGAAGATGCAAAGTAATGGACAAAGAGGTCTGGCTATCAAACTGAAAATTTTAAATCTAGCTATCACCATTTGCAAAAAGATTGTACATAGTTGAGGCGTTGTTCTTATCTTATCTTATTGGTGGGGCCCTTACGGCTACACTTCGACCCATTGGGATCGTTTGTGTAATTGCCCCCTGTTTCGCCTACCCCAGGGATTGTTTTATCAACTCAATATGTTTGAGGATGGACCGTAGCCGTAGCCTTTTGACCTCCTTCAGTTCCAGATAGCCGGTTCCGAAGTCTTTCATCCTTTATCTGGCGAAGGCATGACATTCGCACATCAAGTGTTTCATTGTCTCCTCTTCTTCGCCACACATTCTACAGGCTATTCTGTCAGAAAGATCCATTTTGGCCAAAAGAGTTTTGACCCCAAAGTGTCCCGTAAACACCCCCGTTATGAGTTTGAGTTGTCTTTTGCTATATTTCCAAAGCTTTTTGCTCCAGCCCGAGTTTATTTCGTGCATTTTATGCACGGCCTTGTTTAAAACAAACATCACGATCACGTCAATTGTGTTACAAAAGTTAGTGTACCAACTGTATGGTATACTCAGCCCAACACTTTTTGGTAGTAGAACAAGGTGGCAAATTTAAATGGTGTAAGTGCGTTTTGTGGATCACTGAAAATTTTAATTTTTTGCCCTTCTTCACAATCAAAAGTTGTTACACAACATTTAACTTCGTAACACGTAAATTAAGCTTCAATTAAAGGCCTTTGACCAACTATGTACAATTTTTTTCGCAATGGACCCAAAATTATCTTCCTGCACGGAACCGCAAAAATCTGTAAAATTTTTACAATGAGGCAAAAATGCGATAATTTTTGCCGTAAAGAATACTGTTAAAATTATGCTTGAGTTACTTGAGCTAGATTCCGAGATCAAAATTTTTGGATATTTTAGTCGACATCAAGTCTAATTGGTTTCATTGTTAACTTTGATAACGTTTTTCTTAGGCCCGTTTATTTATAGCTTGGGAATTTATTTTGGCCGGACAGAACGGTTAACTTCCACGGTACAGTTATGTCAAGGATCTTTTTACGTTCTTTGTCACTTGTTAAGATCTTTTACGCATGTGTTGTTATAATTTGTTTAATATTCTGTATGACTCATTATTTTCTGTCTACTAATATATTTAAAATGATTTAAATAATCGTGTTTTAAGTGCGTTGTGAATTATCTAAAATTGTAATATCATCCAATGTTTGAAAAGATACAACTCGCTGAGTTTCTTGTTGGTTCTTCTCATGCAGTGGTTTGTCCTTTGCGAACCAGTAGGCCTATGATGGTATCGTGTTTTATCGTTTATCTTCGTTGCTGTCAGATTCAAAAGATGGATTTAGACCAAACGAGCGAATGCTCATTCTATCCCTCACTCGACTGAATTCGTTCGTTACACAAAACGTGATTCGTCGAAATTCGTTGATTCCATAGAATGGGGGACAGAATTAGCATTCGCTTGGTCTAAGTGAATTTGGACCAAGCGAACGAATGCTTAACAAGTATTCAATTGCAAAAATGACATGTAGCAATATAGCATGTTAAAATTGGAAAAAATGGGACCATCATAAGCCACCAGCGCGCGTAGTTCACGCTTCCCTTTTCGATCAATAATAAAAGATTGTAATTCATCTTGTGTTTGAATTACGAGTCCATGCGTTGCGTAAAAACTTAGATATAGTATTCTGCGTCCAATTAGTAATAGAACCCTGCAGATTTTTTGTATGAGGTTACAAATCTTTCCTCCTGTGGACATAGGAAAGTTATAAGGGCTCTAGAACTCTAATGCTCTTGCTTGACGAATGCAACCCGATAGGCGGCTTCTGATTCTTAAGTTGTGGTCAAAAACCTAATTTGTATGTCCCAGAACCGTTAACTTTCGCAATGTCCACAGGAAAGACGCCCGTTTTCGTGAACACTATATGACCCGATGAGTAGCTAAGAATTAAATACAAACCATTAGATTTTGGCGATAAAACAGCGTGGTTTCGCCATACCATATCATCACATCAGACCTAGAGCTCGGCAAATTATCCAGGGACTAGCATTGCAAATTTCTGAATCAAATCCCGTTTTTTTCCAAAAAAGCTCGTTTATCTCCGGATTTTTTCGAAAAAATCAATAAAATTTTCCACTTTACTTTTCACCTCTAAACCCATGTGAATTAGGTCTAATTGTCACTCATACAAGTACAACGTGATGTCACCGAGAAAAAATCAATTGATAAAGATAGAAATAAGTGACAGTGACTGTGATTTTGATTATTTTTGTAAAAACCCAAAAAAAAACAAAATTTTCATACATTCCCGAAAAAAACATGATTTTTCCGACATTTTCAACGCTACCCGGGACAACAAATGAATTAATATAACTTAGGATGACTAAATTCGCCATAGATAATGAGAGTAAGCACAGAGTTTTTGGTGTGCTTATTGTATTAACTCAAATCTCTTAACATGACAACTTGCAAAATGTCATGAAACTTTTAATAAGCGAGTGAAAGCTTTAAACAACTTGTCACAAACAATGCAATCCGTGAGCTCTATGAATAACTTTGGGATGATATTTGATATACTTGTGAGCGCAATAATGAACACCTTTATCGGCAACACCGTACGGCAACAAGTCTAGTGCCAAAACCAATTCGTATCATGCGTGTTCGTCAATTTGCGGCCTTTTTAAAGCTACCCCTCACTGTTTAATAAATTTAATCATGTTAGACGTCATACATGTATCAAATAAACAAGTTTCTAACCTAAAACTGCACATCTCCTGTCGTCAACTGCTATTTTTAACACGATTTTATGATTATTAGATACACTTGTAACTATGTAAATAAGAAAATATTTGAATTCTGAAGTCGTTGAAGATGAAGTCTTCGCTTAGGATGAAATTTTGCACACGCTCTGAGTTCTGATGACAATACATGATTAGCTAAGAAACGTCATCACAAATCCAATATGGTGGCCTCCCCAAGATGGCAGACTGGCTCTGATTGAAATCCACCCCATCATCCACCCCCATGGGTCTCAAATGATTAGGTTTGAATAGAAGAAACAAGTTCATTCATTTGTATGGCGGCCGAGCGTGACAGATTTTGTACTGAAGTTGTTACTAAACTTGCCTATGATTTTAAATATGTCTCAGGTCCTTGAGTATTCATATTTATTTGTGTTGTTGCAAATTAATATTACTTAAGGAGGCATTATTAATGTTTTTGTTCACTTCAACTTACAAAATTTGACGCCCGAAAGCTGCAAGCTGCGATTAAAGACGGACAACTCAGTAGATTTTACTGAGTTCATTTGACACGCTAAGTAGATACGTTTGCTTGATCTATGGTATATATGACATCTGTGGTCTGAAATGATTAGGTTTGCTGTCAGAAATACGACAAATGCATGTTTTTCATTATTTTTACGTATTATTGTTATTGGTTAAAAATATTAATCGGTGAATACTCAAACCAATAAAAAAACCAGGATTAGACCAAAAATGTATCTATGCAGGTTAGGAAGTTGTTTTAAACGAGATAAGGATGAAGACTCCAGTCTCTTCCAACATCCGAATGTTATTCTAAAATACTATTGCCTTTACTTTCTAATATTGAAGTACTTTATTACGGTTGGAGTACCTAATCTAAACTTTTATGTTAAGAGTCACTTATTGTTGTGACAATAGTTACATTTTGCATTATTTGTAATTGTAGTTTGTGACCTTAAGTAGTTATTAAGTCAATGATCAACAAATTTGGATAATAAGGCTCCTTAAAATCCAAAACTCCAAATGGTCTTAGCTGTGCTAACTCTCATTAAAGTTTCTATGCTAATTCTTAAGGTTAGGTTACCGACCAAACCTTAGGTTTATCAGCGAACCTTCAACCAGAACTAAAACCAGCGGTTCTTCGGGTTATAACAAATGTATTCCTACTGCCGTCAGCACGCGGCTCACCGTCCTTTCGTTTATCCTGGCTTTCTATTATCGTTTTTGACCTTAGCTTAAAAATGTATTCAGAATTAATATATCTACCGGTTTAGTAACATTCTTAAAATAGGTACCTAAGTAAATTTCGAGCCGAAATACTCATATGTACGCGGCACAATAACATAAAAATGTGTTTAGGCTACCTCTTCAATCGGGACATCCCTTCCAAAGTGTTCCCAAGGGAAAAACATGGACTTCATGAAAAAGGGTGAACGGCCGTTTAAGATTCCGATATACTTTTTTCACGAATTTTCTCATCTTTGTGATACTATATTAGAGTAACTAAAAGGAATCCTATAGAGATATATATAATCCTATATAATACCGACGCTTGGTACCGGCATTACAAGCCTTAATTGAGTTTACAGTGGGGCTAGGTCGATTTGTGTAAATATTGATATTTATTTATTTTTCTACTACTGTACTTTTATTTATCATTTTACAGAGTCGTGAACACACCTTTAAGCCCCTACCTTACAGACGTCAAGGTAAGACTATATTAATTGTCTATTCCCTATAAACGCATTCGGGCATACACGCAGTGCGTTTTTGGATTTTAAGATACCTCGTGTATACAAGACGTAATGAAATACATGCCTGCCAACCTAATTTTAAATGTCATTCCTGATGAATCGTAAACCATAGAGGAGCTTTTTTTTAATTTTTACGTCTCCCGCCCGAACTTGATGATTAATAAAAATGTGTTTGACTAAGAATATTTCTCAAATTTACAATTTTATTTCAAAATAAGTGTGCGGTCGTAGAAAAAGTATTGTATGCAACATTGTTTAACTGAGTCAAAAGATGCTCGTGGCGTCTATACCCACGCCACTCATCTTTTTAGACCTCTCTTAAACAAGGCTTGCATAAAATACTATTATATAATGGTGCTTCTGGATGCCAGACGCATACCGCACTCTGGACATAGTAATGTAATAAAAAGAAAATAGTTCTTAAATAGGTACTTCGTACGAATTCAAATCAAAATCTAGTTCAAATTAATTTGCAAGTACTTCAAAAAGCTAAAATTACAAGTAAATGTAAGTGACGTTAAAGAAGGGTGCAAATTGGTGTAATTTGCGAAATATTCCACTAAAAGTTCTTTCATTGCTTAGAAATGTCCAATTACTTTAAATCTGTTAACGTCGCGAGAGCAATTATACGATTTTAAAATTAATTTGAAGATAACTGCTTCTTTATTTTTACTTTTAGTGAAGTCCGCAAAAATAACGATGTTGAATTCTGACGAAAATATTCTGATTGAAACTGTGTTTAGTAGCTAATTTTTGGAGGTATCAACAGCAATACAATTTTCTCACAATTCCGTTCTTCTGAGATACAGTCAAGTGCAAAAAGAAGTATCGAAAGAATCCGCTCATAAATATGTTACGACGTTCTTATTACACAGAATTAGAGTGCACTGGGACATATTTTTGAACATTTTTGTGCACACTTTATTTTGTCTTTGACTGTACAATGTTACTTTAGAAAAAATATTTCTTTAGGTGCATGATCTGGGCAGCATAAAAATAAGAGGTGTTTATGTATTCATATTTTCCACATTGCACGCAGAGCATGGTCGATGGGGTCGGAAAGTGCTCGATTAGAGACCACGGGGGCCATCTTGTTGGTGGCCGTCCTACGTTGTGGTCTAGACGCAGCGTAGGACGGCCACCCACAAGATGGGATGGACGACCTTATGAAAGTCACCGGGACACGCTGGATGCAGGTCGCATCTAACCGGTACATGTGGAGGTCCAGAGGGGAGGCCTATGTTCAACAGTGGACGTCTTATGGCTGAGATGATGATGATGTATTCATATTTGAGTGGGTTCCATTCCCAGACTACCTGTATAGTCTGGGAATCGAACCCACTCAAATTATGACAACATAAACTAAGTATTTTTTATATAATCTGTGAATGCAGAACTACTAACTTTTAAAAATAACCTGAAGATTTATTTCAGCAAATTACCCTATTATGTAGATGGCGTTGTTGTTGCGAATGCTGAGGACGCAGGTTCGAATCCCACCTCCGGCGGCGATGAACTGGATATTTTTTCTTTTTACACGACTGCCAAAAGGAGAGTATTTATGTGTTCAGCCCCTATGTATGTTTCATAGTTTCTTTAAACGCGAAGATCTTCGCGACCACTTAACCGTTTTTAATAGTGTAAGGTATCATTAGAATCCTCGTGACGCGGGTAACATAGGATATGTGACGTCACATTAAAAATGATATGGCGGCCTAGAAATACAATTTATTATCTAACCAAAAAAATAAAATATGAAAGAAACCTATCGAGTTTGGTATCAAAATGAAGAGCTTCAAACAACGATTACGAATATGTACATAACTTATATGTGTTTAATTTATTTATTTTATTTATAATACCCTATTATGTAGATGGCATTGTTGTTGCGAATGATGAGGACGCAGGTTCGAATCCCACCTCCGGCGGCGGTGAACTGGATATTTTTTCTTTTGTCTATATACAGGGTGTTCCAAAGTTATGGGACATGAAGGGGAAGTACCTTAAATATCGTAGATAGGATATTTTGCTGGAAGAAGACTTTATTTTATTTTGAAAATTTAATAAAAATGCATTAAAAAGCAAATTTTTTTAGGATTTCCTAAAAAAATTTGCTTTTTCTAGGCATCGAACCTACTTTAAAACTCAATTTTTTTTCATAGTTTTATGATGTCATTCGAGAGAATGGATAAAAAATAACAATTTTCCTTAAGAAACATAGTATCTAAAACTAAAAGAATAACCAAAAAAGTTTGGTTCAAAATTCGAAAAAAAATTGTAGGTACTTAGTTGGTTCATTTTCGGGTGAAGCAAGTAATTTTTTGAAAAAATTTGAATGCAGAATTACAAAATTTAAAAAATAACGTAAAGTCTTCTTTCAGCAAAATATTCCATTTACGATATTTAAGGTACTTTCCCTTCATGTCCCATAACTTTGGGATGCCCTGTATATGACACTATGATAGTCAACTGCTTGACGTAGGCCTGTCCAATTAACTATGCGTATAGACGCATTAGGAGGTAAATGCCCATAATCGCCACGCTGGGCAAGCGAATTGGTGATCGCAGTAATGTGTCCACTATGATGACGCTGCTGCCCATCATCAATCTTTTATCAAATAAGGGTCAGTGACACTTCAATCCCTTAGTCGACTCTTACGACACCCGTAGGAGGAGTTGGGGTAGTGATATATGTATTATTTCTGCCGTCCCCACACGGCTGATATAACATTATACTCGTAATATTTTTATTTATATGACAAGTGAAGGGTCCACGCGGAAATAACATGTCTAGTCAATTCTTTCAGAAGGAAAATCAACCTTACTTTTAATAGATTTTGGTACAAAATTGCCCTGACTTTAAGAAAGTGGGGTCCTTACGGATACACTTCGACCCTTTGGGACCTTTTGTGTAAAAAGGGCTTTTAAACAAAAGATCCCAATGACTAGACTAAACATGTTCTCTCCGTGGAATGTTCAAGTACAATAATGTATGTCTATTATTGCATTTATTTCACATCACGGTATTCTGAGAATCTGAGACGGTATTCGGAGACATTCTACCTATACTTACATCTTCAGTCACGTTACTCACGTTACATGGACACTCGACAGAATTTACGCAAGATCCAAATTAGTATCGGGTAACTGTCCATTGGATTGTTTACTAGCCACAGGGTAAGTGCGTGGGAGTGTGGACTTAGGCCCTCCGCAAATAAGTGTCGTTGTTAATTAGGTGATGATTACGTCAACGTAGAGTAGATTCTTATTTTTAAACGTGTGTACGAGATTAAAATAGGATTGGGGTGAAGATTTAATTCCTTTCCTGAATTGTAGTAGTCTGTATTATATTGATTTAAGCTTACACGATTATCACTCATATTTTAACGACAACTGGACGCTTAGCTAAGTAGCCAATCGCTAGCGCTTAGTATAGCGTATCGTAGTTTTCCCTCTCTGTCACTCTTTCATATTAGTGCGACAAAGACAGTTAGCCGTTTTTCGTTAACGATTGACGATTAAGCGCTAGCGATTGGCAACTTGGCTAAGCACCCTGCTCGGGCCGAAACGGGTCAGGATAATATAAAGACCCGTTTTTCGTTAAAATATGAGTCTCCATCATCATCATCATCATCATCATCATCATGTCGGCCGAAAGACGTTCACTGCTGAACATAAGGACTGTTCATTTTACTAAGCGGACACGAAAAACCTCACGAAAATATTTTTTCTTTTATCATATTTTATTTTTATTTGTGAAATATTATTTAACTAAAAATAGACAAATAATAAGTAATGTCTCAATTTAATATATTAATTATCGGCAACTACATTTTTAGACTACTGTTTGGCCACGAAACTTATGTTCTGCAAACTACATTTTGACATTTTACAACTATTTGCGAACTATACACGTTTGAATTTTTTCAATGATTTAGTTTTTTCGTCTATCGTTTCTTAAGTGTATCTTCACAATAGGCCATTACCGCTATATAGGATGAAGATGAAGACAATTTTATGGATGTCGTCTTTTTGAACAAATTCTATGATTATTTAATTAAATAGCTCTAATGTCTGACCCTTATGATGTGCCCTTGCCAAATCAGACCAAAATAACCGGTGAGAGATACTATGTCTTCGATAGACATCAAAAAACCGATTTTGGATGCAATATTTTCTGTAAATTATATCCCCGCTAACTTGGCCCCGTCGCGAAATAGGAAGCAGTTAGTAGTTAAGACCATATAATCAAATTGCCTGCCAAGCAAGGGCGTTCTTCCCGAAATTGTTTTTTTTTAATGATTTTCTACTCAGGCACATACTCTTCTACGATAGCATGACAGTATTAGGACTGCGGTAATGTCGTTACTATCATATTTTAGGTACCTTTTGTGGGCCACCAAAATGCAAAAATTCCATACTTTTTTAGTGAAACGACGTAAAGTTCAATAGCCAATTTTAAGGTATGCAACTAAGATTACTGTGTTTAGACTTCGGTGAATCTTCAAGCATATGACACTCTCTAAATTGTTTAATGATTTAGTATAACGTCGACTTAAAATTTCCTAGATATTTGCAGTCTTTCACAGTGAATATTTGTCTGTTCACCATTGTGCAGAATCAATTTACGACCATCAAATTGAATATGTCAGAAGGACAGCCGAGAACAGGGGAGGCGAATATTTAATTCCTAAATACTCATCGTACCTACTTACAAAGGTGTATACTATGCATGGACGCACTGGACGCACATAATTAAACACAAGGTAAATTACAATCTTTTATTATACTGGTTCACAAATGATAAACCTCTGTCGTGAGAAGAACCAGCAAGAAACTCAGACGGTCTTACATTTTCCAAACTTTAAATAATCACAACAAGTACACACTTAAAACAAGACTATTTACAACACTTTAAACTATACTGATAGAAAACGACTGGAGAGTTATAAGCTTGCGTCCATGCATCTTTTACTCAACCCTGGAATGCTTTATTCCAAGTGTAAATCAAGAATGAATCCCTGAACACTGCGCTAGTGACCTTTTATACGGTGCGCTCACAAACTACTCCTTCATAGGCGGGTAGATCCCAACATGACGTTTAATGTCTACCTGCATGGACCAAGCAAAGAACATCTCAAGCAAAACATTGCTTATCGTTTTCTAGATTTTATCACTCTTAACAAATTAAATGTAAACATTGCAAATAAGACTATTCTTATTTACAATAATAATTTTCTTTTTTTTTTAAGTGACGAAGATAGACAACTGAGCTCTCGCCCACCTGATGGAAAGCGGGAACTGAGATCCATGAACATAGTGACCAAAAAAACGCCTATGCGCTGCCTACTCTAAGGACTTAAATGGATTGCCTCTATGCCAGCTATCTTACCCCAAAATCGGAATGCAGTACTAACTATTTAGCGGTAGGTTAACGGGTAAGACGGTGGTAGCTATCCGGGCCGATCCTGCACGAGGTCCTACCAGCAACTCTATCTCATCATATCTTTTTATACTATGTAAGTATTTATTTTATTTGTTTAGTTTAGTAATTATTAATTTCATTTGCATTAATATAATATCATAAACTATAGACTAATTAATTTTAATTATGTACCAAACTGTCGAAGAATTTGACTTGGCGAGAAACTAGCTAGTCTATGAACCTACACCCACGAACTTACCTAGTTTCGCGCGTGATTAACCATGGAAAGACGCCCGATGGTATAACACTTGTGCCTTTGGAGACTGGGATGGGTGTTTATTTGGGACGCCACAAATGTGACCAGTGTCACATGTCGTCGACCCGTCTCTTTTCAACATCACTCAGGGCTGGCAAGCGGCTGCAGTGGCCGAAACGGTAAAGTGCTACAAATATTTCGCACTCACAAAATGAGCATAAAATAATTACCTA